>VWPU01011788.1:0-34475 GCA_013398955.1 Callaeas wilsoni
CGGGCGCGGGGCGGCGGCGGGCGAAGGGCGGCGGCCAACGCGCGGGAGCGGGACCGCACGCACAGCGTCAACACGGCCTTCGGCGCCCTCCGCCGGCTCATCCCCACCCGCCCGGCCGACCGCCGCCTCTCCAAGGTGGAGACGCTGCGCCTGGCCTCCAGCTACATCTCCCACCTGGCCAACGTGCTGCTGCTGCAGCAGCGCCGGCAGGACGAGGCGGCTGCCGCCGAGCAGCCCTGCCCGCAGCCTTGCCCGGAGCCCCCGCAGCCCTGCCCGCAGCCCTGCCCGCAGCCTTGCCCGCAGCCCTGTCCGCAGCCCTGTCCGCAGCCCGCTCAGCCCCCGCAGCCCTGCTCGCCACCAGGCGCCTCCGTGCCTCGGTCCATCTGCACCTTCTGCCTCAGCGACCAGCGGCAGCGGGTAAGGGCCGGCTTCCGGACGCCTCTCTCGGAGCTCTCTGTTGGGGAGGGTGGTTATTGGTAACCCCCGCAGGTTTGGGATGGAACCAGCCAAGGGTTCAGTGCTGTCCTCGGTGCCTCCTAACCTGTGTTTTTATCCCTCGAACAGCACCGAGAAAGAGAGAAACCATCAACTGGTCCCGCCGTAACCGGACTCTGAACTGGCTGCGGGTCTGGCACCACTCCTGCTCTGACTGTACCACTGCTCTGGGTAACATCGCCTCACTCATGCTGCATGTTTACATTTAAATAGCACAGTCCTAAAAGAGTTACTTTTTAAGCCTATGCACTTTGTTTCATATTGTGAGAGGTTTTGTCAGGGTGTTTTGCAAATGAAATTCACTGCCTCTGTTGAGACGGTTGCACCTGGTGCGGCAGCTATTTTAGCGCGAGAAATGTTAAACCTCAGCAGCCAAGCCCTGATCCTGATGCCTCCTAAACCTGTGTCGCATGATGAAACTTGAACTTCCAAACACACAGTGTCCCCTGTCAGGGGAAGCTGTCATGAACACGCCGTGCCCTACGCCTCCAGCCCAGCCCGGGCTGCACGCAGCGCTGCCGCCCACTCCTCCAGCTGCACGCCCGTCCTTGGGGACAGCGGCTGATGCCGGCAGCTGACGTGCTGGAGAGCTCTCAACCATGCTGGAAGATTATTTTGAGGTGTTCACAGAAAGTCGGAAAACTTCCAGCGAAAGCAGCACCGTTGGCTGTGGGCAGGCACAGCAGCGCAGCGGCACGGGACGTAGCCAGCACAGGAGAGGAAAGGGGAGAAGTGCAGTGTAAGCGATGCTCTTTTCTTATTAACAGTGCGAGTCCTGCCAGCCCTTTAAATAGCACGGGATATTCCTAAATCTGTCTGGCAAGGAGGGTTTCCCAAGGGCTTTTACCCATCACCCAGGTCATTCCCAAATTGTGCCTGTACATCACTGAGGTTGTTTACCTCTATTAACTTGTGTATTTTTTTCAGAAGTAACTCTAAAAGGCAAATAAGCATTTTATATTTTCAGACTGGGACATTAGTGAAGCAGCAGGCTAAAATCTTAAACACCAGTGACATTACATTCTAAGACACATAGGTTAATTTTGCAATGTTTTTTACCGCTATTTATAATATAATTACTTAGGCTTTAATTAATCTTAACTTGTTACTTTGAGAGGCACTCTGTACGCTTTAAAAGCTTGGTAACTGAACCACTCTGAGAAGTGCTGCAAAGGAAACTTGTCTCCTTTATCCTCCCCTGCTGCCATCTGTGCAGTGCTCCTGGCCAGCCTCGCTGCTACAGCCAAACGTGGGGGCTGAAGAAGCAGCACGGTGTTGTTCACTTTCTCTTCTGTACAGAGTTTTCTCTTCTTCCCCTACATAAGTGCAAAGCAAATTCTGGCAGTCATTATGAAGAACTTGGCAAGAGCAAGGTCGTGGCGTGCTCCTTTCCAACTTCACGTTTTTAGTTTCCCTTCTCCCCTGCCCAACACGCAGTGGCCACCTTTTCTGTAGCACAATGAGGAAAAATCTGCTGTACCTACAGGAATGCAATAAGCTCATCCTTTGAATTCCAGCAGAGAAAAGTACCCAAGCAAAGTCCCAGCGATTCCACATCACGTCAGTCTCTTCAGTTATTAAAAGCTACAGGCTGTATTTTCCTGGATTGAGAAGAGTTTTTTGTTTTTAGAAGGTTTAGATCATTAATCTTTTTTTAATGGGGAACTTTAAATTGCTGCCAGATCATGATCTTTATTTGTTTTGGCACTGATTTGTGAAGCTGGAGCTCTTTACAGCTTTGTACAAAGTGCTTTTTAATTTTTGAGTTGTGTCAGCCTCTGTGTATGGGTATAGAGTTCTACAGACTCATCTTCCTAGAATTTTTTTCAAATTAATTTGAAAAAATTTGTCTTTTAAAAAGTTATATGCTCTACAATTAAAGCTGATCTTACAGTTAGGCCCTACATTCTTATGAACACATTAAACCAAAGCATCTGACCTCTTTATAGACAATTAACTTTAATTTATTCATTTAGCTGTATCATTTCATATGATACCCTAAAATGGCAAAACATAATGCAGTTTCAAACAATTTTAGGAAAATCTTGCATTCAGTATGCTCTGAATTTTGGAATATGTAAAAAAAGACAATAAAATTATTTATTTCAGATTTTCAAAATGCTGTGGTTTTATTGCAGTTTTAAGAGTTTTTAGTGTAGCTCTTGTCAAATGAAGCATATTTGGATTTAATAGGATATCTTTATACTTAGTTGTTAAAGGAAATCAGCAGAAAATGGGAGGTCCACTTTTGTACCAAAGCATGAGCTGAAAACTCATGACTTGAAACTCTCATGAATAATATCTACAATCCTATACAAATTTGGTGTTGTCCCTTTAAATGGGATTTTATCTCCCTAGTTTTGTAAAGGGTTTATACAAAATGCTTTTCAAGGAAAAAAGCAGGAGCAGGCCCTTACAACTGGGCCTTCTCTCCTGGTTAATGTGGTTCAGTGTAACATTAAATTATTCTCTCTTTACTCAGGATAAACTGTTGAATTCAACTGGGCTTGAAGATTTTCTCAGGGTTTCAATTACTAAATAATACAGGAATTTCAGTAACACTGATTGATTGTGGCAGAAATTAGACCCTAGAGCACTGTGGCCCAAATATTTATGGTATAGACAGATAATATCTATCCAAAGCAATTATAACAGTGATTTCTCTGAGGAACCTTTATATATGCGTAACTCTATGTATTTAAATGAGGAAAATTGGGGACAAATCCTTAACTTTGCTGAAATTTATTTGTAATGTAAAACTTCTCTAACCCCAGGAGGAAAAAAAAAAATGATACAGGATTGAGCTGTTACTCTGTAATGGGTTTTCTATAAATCAAGGGAAAAAGAATTTAATTTCTGGAGACACAGATGAATTGAGGGCTCAGATTGCACATATAAAGAGCTCATCATCATTAGGTGTTTTATTGAGTTTTTGAGCTTGTGTGCCTTATCAGTCCCATTTTTTTAACTATGGAGCAGCGTTATTCACGGCATGCACAAACATACAAGTCAAAATCTTGAAGGTGTCTGAGAGCAAGTGCCGTACTTGATGGCGAGGCATTGGAATGATGTGAGTTTTTCCAGAGGTGCCAAACCACCTCTTGTTGTGCAGATATTGGGGTTCTGACTTATTTGTGAGTGCGTTCTGTTCTGTATGTATGAACAGAGGCATGCCTGATGCCAATCCCAGCTTTGTTTTCCTGTAAACACTTGGCTATTCAATTTACATGATGCATGAATAAAGCAGGAACAGTGAGATATACACCATTTGGTCTCAGATCCTGTTAAATTATTGTTAAAATAATCCAAGCATAGCACTCTGTATAAATCATTGTACTTAGCCTGCTACATCACTGTATAAAAACAGCACCAAGCAAAGTGAATAAATCATGTTGTTTGATTTTACTGGTAAAGTTTAAAGAAGCAAGTTCTTGTTTATTTATGAATTAATCATAATATAAGTCAAAGTAGTTTCATATGTTAGCTTCTGTTTTCACTTCTGTTCTACAAAACAGAAGTTTCCTCTCATGGAAAATCTGCTTCTTTACAAAAATCTGTATTTGTTTGCAAAATGTGATTATATTTGCTAAAAGAAACAGTATTTTTGTTACTAATTTAAACAATAAACTGCAAACACTAAGATAGTAGTTCTCTTCTATAGCCATCTCAAGATACAAGTATTTAATCTTTTTCTTCACTTTTTTCAAATCTATCTCTACAAGATTTCAGCAGCATATTGACATGTATGTGAATGCACCATGTGTGTGCACTGGCAAGAGGAAGGGAAGTGGGTGGAAATCTTGGGAAAATGAAAAGTGAGTTTCTCTGCTCACGGCCTGTACAATATCCTATATTGTATCCTAAATACAAGAGGAGCTGGAGGGAGGGAAAGGATGGGGCAAAATGGAGGGAGAAGAAAGGAAGGGGTTGATTTATCAATGGAAGTTCATCAGGGCGGACAAGAAAAAGAGCCCAGAGTGTGAGCAGTCCCTGCCACGTTTCTGTGCTTTGGTCTCTTGCACTGTGAGACTGTTGACACTACATTGAGAGAATATCACTAAAATTTGTATAAAACCTAAACTCACTGCCTAAATAACACCTTCAAAAAGAGAGAAGTAATGTCTTGATTAAGAGTAAGAGCTACTGGATAATAGAAGGTGAGGAGAGAGAATTTATATAAAATTAGCTAAAATAGACAGCATGCTACAAAGGCAAGAGATCTGGGAGATCTCTTACACCAGGAATCCTTTGAAGGTTGAAGAAAAATGTTTCTACAGAATTAACATGAGGATTGTGGAGGAAGAAAAGAAAATTATTACTGGGATAAAAAATACCGTAGAGTTTCATGAAAGCTTAGGGGGGGAAAGCCATTTCTTAATAATAATAAGAACTAAACTGGTTGCACTGGATGTATTTCTCCAAAAACCTTCTCAAAATTTGAATATACATTCATATCCAGGCAGCCCACTTTCTTATGTCAAGTGAAATCCTTTAGCTGTTACAACATAATACAGAGTTTTAGAAACCTAAAGATTCATCCCACTTTTGACATTGTACAGCAAGGAACACAGGCTTCCTCAGGACAGGAAAGAGAAAGAGAAGGCATGGATGAATAAAGAAGAGTAACCAGCAGGCCACCACAGAGGATATACCCTGTGATGCCAAGAAATCTCCCTCTTTGCAAGAATTTGACGTCTTGACAGAAGTAAACTATGGTGCACCAAAGAAAGTGATTCCTTTGTGGTAATAGATAAAATGTAACAAAATTCTTAAGACAAAAGTTGCTTTAGAAAAGCCTTATCTGCTCTCTCATTTACTACGTTCACATCATGGTAGTGTTGTGAGGTTTTAATTAAACATTTGGAAATTGCTATGTGTTCTTCCAAAGGAGAAGCCAATACAAATAAGACAATTACACTGAAATGGGTGATGGAGCAAGCAAGTGATAAAAGTAATTCTACTTCTTGTGGCATCTCTCTCCAACATCTTATTGTGTTTCCTTCACATTATTAAAATAAGCCCTACTTTCCAAGCATATGTATGCAGATCATTTTTAAATGCAAAGACTGCAGGAACAGGTCATTCTTTCAGTGAGACAGTGGAGCTTGGTGGGAAGGGTAGGCATCTGTCAGGCCCAGATAAGATCAGACAGCTGTGCGCTGTCCTGAAAGGGTGCCATGAAGCTCAGTTTTCCTAAGCAAATAACATCTTCGGTATGAAAAGCAGCAAAATGAAGTCTCCAAACAAATAAGTAGAGAAAATGCGAACCTTCAGAGCTCATTTTAATCTAAAACCCCAACTTTATATCAGGTGAAAAAACACAGGACGAGAGGAAGATAACACCTTTGCCAAACAGTAAAAAATAAAGGGCAGGAGGATCATTTCACTCTATAGTCCCAAATGAATCCTTTATATTGGAAACAAAGGTGGCTTTAGGAACAGTAATCACTGCAGAGAGCCACTGGGACAGTAGGAGAGCTGGAACACAGAACACCCAGGACAGGCTGTGGGAAGAGGTGTGGTTAAAACGGAGACAAGAAAGCCAAGCAGGCGGAAATCCAGCAGCAGTCTCACACCAGCTACACGGGATGGTGGAGCCAGGCTTTCCCAAGGGACACACAATGAACGCACAAGCAGCAACAATCACAAGCTGCAATAATTGAATCTTTATTTTCTTTTACTTAAGGAAGAAAGCTTCTCACCACAAGCACTTTTAAGCACCGGAACAGGTCATCCAGGGAGGCTGTGCAAGCCTCTTCCTTGGAGAGCCTCAGAACTCAAGAGAGCAAGGGCCCACTTGGGTCTAACTTTGAAGTCAGCCTTGCTTTGAAAATGGAAGGTGTATTGAATAACTCAAAAGGTCCTCTCCAATCTAATTTTTCCTGTGATTTTATGAAATTGTAAGCTTAGGGTTCTGTGGAAAGAAAGTTTGTAGAATAGAATAAAAAGAAAAATGCAAGAACTTCACAGGAAAAACTTATACTTTTGGTCAGAGCCAGGATCTACTGTTCCAGATGAGATGAGAAGCATCCAGGTATGCATATCAAGAGGAGAGCAAAAAAATTCCTGGAGAAAGTAGGAACTCAACAGGCCTTTAAAGGGAATTTCCAAAAATAGAAACAATCAGAGGCACAGGTCTGTTTCTGTCAGAAGGACCTCTCAGGTCTGAATTAGTAAAGAAGTTTTAATTATTTGTTTGGATGATAGTCAAATTTATAGATGACAACTTTGGAGGGCTGATTAGAATCAGAGATTAACTCATAGAAAAATAAAACAACAGATGTTCTTAAAAAGATGCATTTCAATGCAAAAATGTAGGCAGTGCCACACCTGGCAGGAATAATGCACCACACAAACATATGATGGAAAATGAAAAGCAGAAAATGATTTTTGAGGTGTTGCATGCCACAGACATGACAAGCCTTTGCAAGGAAAGCAAACCTCACACTGGGTGAATATTTTGCCAAGACCTCTTTTGGCAATATTTTCTATGATTATTAGAACTTCCCCAACTTTTGTCTGAAACATCTGGCTGGGTGGAAAATCTGTTAAAAGTTGTAACTTAGAAGAATACTACAAGTAGAGAAGTACATAGTCTTACCTACTGTGTCTGTGCAAATGAAATGATGGAGGGGGACTTGAGATTGTGAATGCCAAACTAGGTAACAGTGAAAGAGCATATCTGTATCTTATTAACTGATAAATGTCACCCAAAGACACCAGCAGCAGCATAAAAAGGAGTTTTGAGACCCTGAAGGTTTCAAGGGTAACATTTAAGGAACCTGTGGTGCTGCTAGTGATTGGAGCCTATGATAAATACATGTGTATACAGCAATTCAAATATCAGAAATGCACAATAGAAGTTTAAGCATCGTGGTAAGAGATATAACAAACTGATTGAAGATATATCCACGGGAAACAGGGGCCAGGATGCAGGGACCAAGGTCCTACTGTGTGTTGTTTTGTTGCCACTGCAACCGATTATTTTTATTTGCCACACTGCTCAAAGAAAACCTGAGTGGAAAAGACAGGCTTTAATAACAGGTGCTGTGAAAGATAACAGCATAAGGGAGAGTTTGTGGCTGATGCAAGAGGCAGTCTCTGGAATGCTCAGTATCTACAGCAGTGTTAAACACCAATCCTGGAGCAGCCAAGCATAGGTTAGGCCCACTGAAGCACCAGCAGTGGCCAGCAAGACAGACCCAAAGAGAAAAGGCCAACAACAGCAACTCACGACATTCCTGCACTGCACAAAGCAGAGCTGAACCCAGCCAGAGGCAGGAGAAAAATCAAAGACCACTTTTCTGCTACATAAAACATGTTAGTGCTTATTTTAGCCTCTGCAATGAGATGGAGCAGAAACAAAATGTACGTTATGGGGAGCCTGTGCATTCCAGCAAATGCCGCAACATTGCCGTGTCCTCCATCACACGAGACAATCCATTGGCACATGGCAGCTGTCACCAATGTGTTGCAAATGAGCAGATTCTCTTCTCTGCAGAAATTGTTTCTCTCTGCCATCTTGCTGTGTTTGCCTATACTCAAGTGGCCCGGCTTTCCCCAGGGTGGGAAATACATAGGAAAAATGACTTGAGACGTCACTACCATTAGGAAAACACTGCTGCTCTTGAAATGTTTCAATTAGGATGGTTAAAATGTTTAATTAAAACTATTTAAAAGGTGTTTTCTCATTTCCATTACGGACTTTAAAGATCTTATGGCTTCAAAGAGTACAAAGGGGTCCAAAAGTCTCCCTTAAATTTATAAGAATTAGCGAATTTATTTTCACTGGCTTTATTTATAGTTAGTGATCCTCTTATATTGGCTTAATTATAATCTGATTCTAAAAGGCTAATAATTCCACTCCATTACCTTCCAGATCTGCTTCTCTTTCACAAGCAGTTTAACAGATGCCAAAATTTTTTTTTAAATTTTTTTTAAAAGTTAAAGATTAGGAGTCAAAGTAATGCAGAAAATCAAAGCTGTTAAAAGACAAGGTTGGGCAGTTGCTGAACTAGTGATTCAGAATTTGTTGCTCACCACCTCCATCTGCTGAAAGTTTCTGTGTGTACCAGCAGAAATAGATCAAATCTTGTAGGTACCACTGCTCCTGGACTGATAAAACAGCTTAAAATATATCAGTGGCAGTTTCAAACAATGCATTAGACAGCTGGTTCTGGTGGTTAAGGCTCTGGTTCCTTTTGCCAGCTCTGCTAGTCCCTTCCTCTGCCACAGGCAAAGACAATACCTTCTAAAACTGTACAGTCGGGAATTGCTGGAATTTACCTCTCAAAATCCAAACATCTGATTTTCAATAAGATCTGGGTCTTTGAAAATGAAACTAAGGCTTTATGGGGGAAAATTTGCTAGGATTCAGATGCTGAATAAAAATCACAATGCATACAAACATCGACATCTACACACACACAAACACCCTTCTGTGCATGTACTTCCAGATCAAGCATTACCTGAACCACACAAGAACTGACCAGAGGGGAAAGGAGCAAGAACAGAGGGACCATCTTTGTGTATTCCAACTTGGGAAAATGATCAAAATAATGCAGAATAATTTATAGAGGTGAGCCGAAGCAGGGTCCTCCACTGAGACTGGGAGCCGAGTAACGACAAACACCGATATGGTTTGATAGCGTTCTCGTTTATTGTTCAAATCCAGCAGGATTATGTAGCATTTCCAACTAGTCATCCGTTGTCCACACACTGTAGCTAACTCTATGATTGGATACTTAGGTAAAATCAAGCTTGTCTACTGTCTACTAATTGGATAACACACGGCAAACAAGTGTCCTCCCTCCTCCCAGCTTGCGGTTATCGCATCCCGTTAAACCTCCCTTTTTTCTCACGGACACCTCAAGGACACTCTCAGCACTAAGTCATGCTAATCTCACAGCACTCAGAGCAAGCAGGCCCTGCTAAGTCTGGCTTGTTCAGTACGTTCAGATACAGACCATGTCCATTCTGCTCTAAGAATTCTTCTACAGTGAGCACCAGCTAAGAAGTGATGAACAGAGAATATGTGTTTGCTCCCAGCTTACTTCCATAAAGACGCTGACAGAGTATCCTACTCCATCCCTGCTGAACAGGACCGGCCATGCACGAGAGGAGGAGCTGGGAAAGAAGGTGCTCTGCTCAGTGTGTTTGTTCCTTTTTCCACTCCCAAGACATAGAATTGAAATGCACGTTTCAGTAACTTGGCTGGAAACAGCACACTCTGCAATTTCCACTGAGCAGGTCCCCAACGCGCAACTGCTGTGCCACAACCAAATGTCAGCAGAGCAGCTGAGCCACACACAGGCCTGGGAGGGGAAGGGAGAGCTCAGGAGCTTGGAAGGAAAAGGGAAATCTCAATGCAGGGAAAATAAAAAAGCCCTTCTGTTTGGCTACTTGATGATATATGGTACAGAGTTTGAGCTTCCTTGTGAATCCCTGTCAGGTCAACTACCAAGCAGAGTTGGAATATTACACCAGATAATGTCTCAATCCCAATTTTTTTTCAGGATTTTTACTCCATTATGCTCTCATTTTAGGTGGAAATGAAGCCTACAGCCCACCTTGCCTCAATAGGTAAGGATAGGTTTCTAATAACTCTGTGTCACCTTGGAAAATTAAAATAGTACCTCTTGTTCTGATTGTATATGAAAGTATAGCTAAAACAAATTTCATGGCACTGATTAAGTGTCGTGTTCACTAAACTTTCCAATCCCATTATGGATCTTTCTATATTGGTGCTTGTGTAGGCTGCACGGTGAGTAAGAAAAATCAGATTTCAGGTGCTCACAGGCATGACAAATAGTCACTGAAGTGGCCTTGAGCACTGTGATGTAGTAACAGAGAGGAAATTGAAGCATTCAATATTCCAAAGTGCCCGAGCCCTCTGCAGATAGCTCTTGGATAGTTGTTCGGAATCTGACAAAAAGAAATCATCCAGTTTTGTAAGGGCTTGTTTTGTTTGTTTTGCTTTGACACTGCCAAAATAAATAATTTTAATGCAGGCAGCATAATGTGAGTAATAATAATAATACACACACTCACTCACGGCTCTTACTTTGGGCGCTCATCTCTAAATGAAATCAATGCAAGATTTAGCAAGTCCTTCGTACAGTAACAAATCTCCAGTTCCAGGAGGCTACTGTACATTTCTGTGTTAATTAGGAGCTTTGTGGAATTTAATTCAAGGTTGCTGACAGAAAGGCTTGTGATGAGGAGTATTTTAAACCTGTGACTGACAGTAACAGCAGTGCTGTGGTCTATTGCCTTAGTTGGACTATATGTTCTGCCCTTCTTCATACCTCACCATTTCATTAAACAACTTAATGCTTAATAGCTCGTGAAAAAAATATATATTTTTGTACATTAATCTTTGTATCATTCCACATTTTTTAATTGGATATATAATTAAGATGCAGAAATTGAATTATATGCTTTTGTTTTGGGGCCTGTTTCTATCTGGCAAGTAGACCTGTGGAAAGAGATGAATTCACAGTTGAATAGATGACCTGAAAATATTTATATGTTATATAATCCATTTAGACATTCACTTTCAGTGAATGAAGACAATATCAGCAGGTATTTGATAATTAGATGTCATTAGTACATGCATAAAGATAAATTTTAATCTGTTATAATGCAGTGAAATTATGGAGGTTTAATACTTTTAAATTAAGAGCTTCACTGGTTTAGATTTTCATATATATGGAGGTGTTACAATTCTGAAATAAATTCTAGTATTAAAAAAGTCACAAAATAATAGAATAGCGATATTTCCTCTTTAAATTGTCAGGCACGGCAATTGTGAGTCCCGGCAAAAATTTCTGATTTGTTAACACAAAGCCTGATCTTCCAGCAAAAATAATTCTGTATCTTCAAATAAAATTAACTCAGATTAGCTTGTAGGTTTAATCAAACACGTAGAACACAGATCAGAGCAATAAATTGGCTATTACTCAGTAATATGCACAGGTGTGACCCCGCAAAGGTCAACAGCCAGGCACTTTGTTCAAGTATGGAAAGTTAAAAATAGCCTGTGCAAGTGTAGTTTATATAAATTGGTGATGTACACTAGCCTTTGAAGGCAAGTAAGAGTGAAAAAGTGTATTTAATCACCTAAAATTTAATTGACCTGTACAGGAGAAAAATATGAAATATGAACAACCCAGCAGCTTTATGAAAGAAATGAAGGAGTACTTTATAAGACTATTAGAATTTCTATTGATTTTGTGAATAATTGTGTTCTTGATTATTTTATCTCTCTTTCCACACATTCAGCCATCCCCTGCAAATGAAATTTAATTATTGTTTAGGCAGAATCTGAGCACATCCTCAAGCAAAATAGTACAACCAGCAATGGCACAACAATTCGACAGCTCCCTGCAGCAGTACACAGAATGTGTCCAAAATTGGATTGTGTCCCAGAGTGCTGCAAAACTACACTTTGCTGGCTCTCCTCGCGTTATCAGACAAAGCCAAGTCAGCCAAAGGATGAAATTAGGTAGCTGGTGGTGGAATTCCTGTTTCTCCCTCAAAGCCAGCACTCGCATACCTACAGTGCCTTAGGAGCACGCCTGATTCCCTGCCGGTGGCCCCCTCCTTCAGGAGCACAGAGGGAGGAGAGGTCGGTGTCCCTCCCCACCGAGGGAGCACTGAATTAACCGACAGGAGGGAAGCTGCATGTGGAGGATCAGTGGCTTGGTAGCATCCAGGACACCCCAATGTCACAGGGCTTGTGCAATGCAGGTCACAGCACTGAGCTGATGTTTCAGACTGGCTGAAGGCTCAGGCTGGTATCACAGCACCAGCTATGCCTAGATCTGGTCCAGTGTGAGAAAATCCACTTTATTTTGAGATATTCTTCATGCCTCCTTTCAGAAGAAGAGTTCTTTCAAATGCACCAAACACTGTGCCCAGCCATGACATTTCTGTAAAGGTTGCAGGAGTACAAACAAGAGCTGGACTCAGCAGCTGCCTGTCGTCCATGCCAGTTCTGGATGCCAGCATAGAAGACTGATTTAAAATTGCATGATGTGGTACATTTAAAGTGTACATCAAAAACCTGCATTTGTACAGGCTGGATTCATCCCTAATTTTATAAGTACATCTTGTCACATTTTCCAGGGAGCTTAACCTTTTGAAACTACTACCTATTACTGGGCCAAAACTGTCTTTTAGGTTTAGAAGGGGTTTAAATTCAAAATATACTTGGCACTTCTGTTTCAAGTAAAGATTAAAAGCTGGTAAAAAAGACTTTCACACTGAGCTAAATCCACCCCAGAATGGTGTTATAAATATGCAGAGGCTACAGGGAATAAAAACAAAAAAAAGACCTTTCTTTCGGCAAAGAAAGCTGCTTCCTTCTCAGGATCAAATGTGATCCAAGAGAAGATGGCAAAAACTACAAAAAATTACAGACAATGAGAGTCTGCAGCAAAATTTAGAAATATTCTTCCATAATATGCAAGAGAACAAGGAAATAGCACCAGTTTAGAGTTCTAGATTGAGACCCCCAAGGTAATCTCTGAGTACTCACCGAGATGACCATACTGCAGGTCTGAGTAAAGGTATCAAACTGCAACGAGACTGAGGAATGGATGCTACTGAACCCAAAGGGGGAGTAAAGCTTGATCTTCTCAAATTGGACATATCCAACAGTCACCATTCATAAAGTCTGATGGCATGATTTCTCTAATAAATCTAATTCAGGCTTGAAAAGAGAAAATACACTCTGTGTGTTCTAAAAGGTTGAACAGAGTCACTTGGGAACTACAAATTCACGAGTCTGACCTCAATAGTTTGTGAGTCTCTAGAACACGCTTTGAAAGATTTGATATAATGCAGATAAATGGAGACAAAAAGGATGGTCTTGTACAACGACCAGAAGAGCTTTTGCTTGTTCACTTTCTCAAGAGAGAAAATACAAAGGGGAAAACAAAAAAAGAAAAAGGAGAAAAAAAGGAAACCAGAACAAGACTTCTACCCATATTTGTAGGCAAATGAGCATATGCAAGTGGAACACGGAGCCCTGGTGTTTTCTGAAATATTCCATGTGCAGCTGTGAATGCTTGCTCTAATGCCAGTTAATCTGCAGAGCTATGGAGCGAGGGAAGGCAGCGCTGGCCACAGCACTGGAGTCATCTACTACTCTTCAAACACTGAAACCGAATCCTTCACATCCTCCTGGACTCCACCAGAAGGCAGCAGATGGAGCCTCGCTAAGCGGCTCATTCAAACACAAATGCATAATAAAGCAGTAAACATTAGAGGCTTGACACGATATCAAGGCACAGGAACAGCAATAGTTTTACTGAAAGTGCTTCTCACTTAAACCTTTCTCTGATGCTTCCAGCAGAGTGAGAACTAGCAGCATACCAGGACTAGCAGCATACAATTAAATCTGAGTAAATCAGGTTTATATTAAAAAGCAATTAAAACTAAAGAAAAGACCCTTTGCAATGGCACAGTCTCACTCTGCTTTTATGTGATGCACCAATTTCAAGCAGGTCTGCAATTTGCTGTTTGCATCCTTGCAATTAAGGCAGAGCTCATCCCTGACATCCTGCACTAAGATGATGCCTTTCAGCTTGCTTTTCGTTTCATTTTTTTGAAAGGTCTGACAATTTTCTCTTTCATTCCTCCTCCAGCTGAAATATGGATTTTTTTTCTCTTTCCAGCAGTCAAAGCTTTAGAGAACAAATAAAATGAAGATGAAAAGTTCTTCTTGCTCAACTTTTTAATTCAAAGGGTTTTCCGCTTTATTTTCTTTCTTTTTTTTTTTAATTCATTGAAATCTTAGGGTCAGTAGTAAATGTGCCATTCAAGTATCTCTTTTTCCTGAAACCATGGCAGAAACCATCCATCCCTTTGGGATAAACAAGCTGAAAGAAGACTTTCTTTTGTTCTCTTTCCCATGACTGAAGTGAAATTGCTTGCACTACTGGATTATAACTTCATTTTAGAGGGGTTTTCTTAATAAATGCAAAGTAGAATTCAGACTACATAGAAAGATAGACAAGACAGAAAAGGATAAGGGATCCACAAGAAGAATAAACTTCAAAAGAGTTTTCTCCTACTTTGTGGATATCTTACTCTAATTCTGACATCCTTCCTCCTCACTGAGCAATTTTGACTGCAAACCCTTCCAAACCATCTCTTTTGAGTTTAGGAACATTTTCACATCATTTGTGATCTGGTGCATTCCAGCCACTCACATGAGGCCTTTCTGTTTTATCAGGATGCATTCCTGTCTCACTTTATTAAATACCTTGAGGACAATATTTGTTGCAACACAGTTAGGCAAAGAAGAGAATGTGGAACAAAGTCTTGATTCTGAATTCCCTGACCAATCTTGTCATTCAAATAGAAATAAAGGGTATGGAATAAATCCAAAGAGGAGAAGGAGAATACAGTTTTCTGTGCTTATTTGAAGGATAATGATGTCCTAGGAGAGACAATAAAAAAATGAAATTGTATGAAGGACACTGTCAGTACAAATAGTAAACCTTGTAGGAAAACACAACAACAAAATCAATAATAAAAAAAAAATTGTGAGGATGCTAAATAAAGCAAGCTAGGAACAAGACCTTTGAAATGCATATATTGTAAACTGAGTTTTAATACTTCAAAATAATTATTCATAATACAGGCTGAGATTCAATAAGGATATTTATCCAATGCTTTCCTCTTCTTTTATGCAACCTGGCTTCCTATAAATGATCAGGGAAAGAGAAGCATGGCAAAGCTCTTCAGCATAGTGCACACCATGTACTGTTCTGCTCAAAACAATGCCTGCATTTGCCCAAAAGTTGTGTGAGTGTTTAAGGAAGATGGTCCATGTGCTGTTTGATTCTGCCTGGATGGTTATTTCTGTTAAACCTTGTTGATTTTTATGTAAGAGGAACAGCAAAATGAAAGTACAGAAAACCAGAGTCTCGTGCTGCATGGCTTCACAAATATACCAGCTACACAAAGTCCGGCAGTATCCCAAAATCAACGTTTTGTAGCAGGTATAACAGTGCATTTTATATATTCTACTCATTGAAAAGGGATAATCAGATTTTCATCTGATTATAGCAATTATCTCTCTGTGCTGAAACTAAGCACAATAAAAATAGTCTAAATGGGTTTTGGAAAGAATGGGATAAAATCACTGAGTGAACTGGAGTAATGCTTGACAGAATGGCAGGAATGAATCCACAGGTCTGCTATAAAATATATGTATTAAAAAGAAAAGAAACCAACAAACCAACCAGAATACATACATACTTCTAGCCCAATACTTCAGCATATAAAACAATTTATATTCATTAATGATCACAATACATCCCTCTCAGTTTTAAGAGACAAGTTCCTAAATACTTGTGCAGTGCTTTGAACTCTGAAAGTCTTTTAATTGAAAGAGACCTGCACACTTCAGCAGTACTTAAATTTTTTCAGGTAATCCAAAATTCATCTGAAAGTTCAAAGAGATTCATATATAAAGTATTGGCATTTCAAGTGACCAACTCTTAACCTGTCAAACGATACATCTTAAAAAGTACAGCAAAAATCTCTTTTTAGAATACTTTGGTCTGGTCATGCATTGCAGTTTATCAATAGCAGTAAAGCTTGGCAAACACAGAGGCTGTGGTTGAAGTTCATGTCAATATAGCACAAGGTCCAGGAAAGACTTGCTGTCTCACTAAAAGCTTTTCTAAAGATTTAACTAGAAGAATGCTAATGCCATTGTAAGATTTCTCTGCACTGCACCCACATTCACCCTGCAAGAGTTTCCCGCACATTGTCACAGATATTAAACGTAAATGCAAGTAATGAATATAAAACAAAAAGTCTTTTTGCACTACTACAATAAGCACAGCATTTACATTTCAGGAACTGCTGAATGATAACAATCATAACTCTGGAATTATTTATTGCAAAATTTGGGCCACTAAAATAACTCTAAATATGCAATTCTCAAGTACAGGAAAAGTTCAAGGAGAAAAGCTCTTGGTTCTTATTCTTGCATCATATATTATAAATTAAAAATTGGCTGTATCCAAGTCTTAGAACATTTAATTATTACATTTCCACCTTCTATTTTTCCCTTGAGACGTGCTTCATTACACAGGTGCACAACTGAGTAGAGATGCTCTGACTGACCTCTCCCTTCTCTTAAAAGTCCAAGATGAATTCCCACTTACTATAAATGATCAAAGTTTTATGGACTAACGACAGTTTAAAATACTTTTTCCCCACTTTTACTGCAGTCCTGTCATTAAGACTAACAATCTAAAGTAGCTAAGAGAATGAGTAAGCAAGATGATTTACGCAGATGATAGTGCAATGGTAAGAAGTGGGGAAAGATCCTTTCCGATTTTTTTTGTAGCTGCAGCATTAAAAAGATTTACACCAAGGTCCTTAAGTGAAAAGAGAGCATTGCCAAAGACGTCTGGCAAGCTCTTCTATCAATAAAATACTCTGCCCCATAAATTTAACCAAACTCTCAACTTAAAACCTGATTAGCAGCTAGAAGGATCTTGCCTTGTTACCAGAGAAGCCCACCAGCCCGGTGTGAAAAGGGTCTGACAAAAATAAGACAAGATAGCAACACTTCTATAGAATTTTTACCACCGTAGCATCTCTTATACTTTTCTTTTTCTTTTCCCATGATGCCACATACAAAAGTTGAGGAAATATTTAGCATGAGAAAGCACAGGCTCTAATACAGAAAAAGTCACATTGAAATTATTTAGGGCTGGGCACAGCAGTAAAACCTTGTATGTTGCTGTACCTGGCTGATCTGTACCTTTATAGCAAGACTTACAAAAATTATGGCACAGGATTTAACTTCTTTCAGAATGT
Source organism: Callaeas wilsoni (assembly GCA_013398955.1). NCBI lineage: Eukaryota > Metazoa > Chordata > Aves > Passeriformes > Callaeidae > Callaeas > Callaeas wilsoni. Next base: position 17,347 of record VWPU01011788.1, read on the forward strand.
TCTTCAGTAAGAGGTCAATTTAGAACAAGCTTGTGTCTTTTTCATAATCCAACTCCTACTATTTTTGTTCATCAGAAAGAGCCTGAATCAGACCTGAGTTCAGGTGTAGGGCAGGTTCAGATCAAGGCTTAATTTTATGTCTCTACCAGTACATGCATCTGACATTTGAAAGCAGCAGTATTTGATACAGTTCACAACAAAATTTCAAGACAAAATCACAGAAAGAAAACAGGAGGTTTGCTGTAGCTCAGTATAACAGAACATTATTTATTTGGTGCTAAAAATGGGCCTAAGGTTGTAAGCCATGAGTGTTTTGACAGTCGTTGCTTCCAGATCAGCTGTTCATGACATTTCCATCAACTATCAACTTGGATTGCAGCCCATCCAGATCTAGCAAACAGGTGCCATCCAATTTTGGACTCCACCCAAAAAGAGTAGGGAAGATACTCATATGTCCTCACCCTCACCCTGAAAGTCTGAAAAAAGTGATAAACTTTATATAGAGTCCTCCAACAGTCAGATCGTAGCAGGAAGAAACGCGAGGGGCCAAAGGGGTGGACAAGCAAAAGGCTCTATTGGTTGCTTGGTCTTTCTGTGCCATTGCAGTGCAGGCATCTCTGCTGTCTGAGGGCAGCAGGTTGCCCTCATTCAGACATCTCTGAGCCAACTTCTTTAACCTCCAAACAGATACAAACAAATACATGGAAAGAAATCCTCTCGGATGGCAGCCAGGTTTGCCTGCTGACCAGTCCACATGCCCTGTGCAATCCTACTCCGAAGCTGAATCAGGACACAGCCTTGGATAACTGGTCCATCATGGAAGTGCTGAGTTTCTATGGAAAAGTTTGATAAGCAGCTGGGTATCATTCAGGAATTGTTGTGCTCCTTTAGCCAAAAAAAGGGTGGAAGAGAAAGCCACTGAAAAAGGAGAAACCTTCCATAACCAACACCTTTCCCAAATCACTGCTGTGATTTGGCAGTCTATAGGCAGCCAGAGGTGTCAGGAATTTAAACAACACCGGTTACACAAAGGTTACAAACCTTGCTGGCAGCATTTACAAACACAGAAAGAGGCAGAACCCATTCCTCTTTCTGCTTAGCCTTTCCTCAACCAAACTTTGAGCACCTGCAGCTCAGTTTCCAATTCTCCAACTTTTGCCCAGGTCTCAAGCTACATACTAGACACGATCAACACCCAGTTGTAAAGTAGTGTCACAAAATCCAGGCATTGGCATAGTAAAATAACACCAAAAAAATTAAAACAGAGCCAATATGCATCAAAGGAAAGTCAGCCTACAAGTGTTATTCCTATTTTTTTTAACTGCATCAAAGAATTTACTCCTTTATCCAACCACGGATACTATCTACTGCTGTCTAAAATACAGTTAGTGCTTCTAATGGTATTCTGATTGAGATAAGGGAAAAAACACTGAAGGTTACTCATGAAAGTGCTTGCCAGTGTTCTTCGTTGGCCAAAATTATAAGTTTGAGCAAATAAATTCACTATTTCAAATTATAGGAGAACCTGTGCCAGCATTGCATGTATTCATCCAAAACCACACATTCACATGTGCATAGGAAGCTCCCAAAATGGATATGTCCTAAACAAGAAACAGGACAGAATGTGACCCTCTTGACAACAAATATTGAACTGAACACAGAGATTTTAAGCTGTTTTAGGAAAATGCATGTTCCACATTCACCAGTTTGGAGAGGGATTCCTCTTCTGCAAATGCAACTACATCAGCTCTCCAATGGCAGATTGAAGAGTGATCATAAACAGAATGATTTTACTTTCTGGTCAACATCCAGTTGTCAGGATATTTGTATAGGTTCCTTTTTCATTGAAATGAAGGAAGATTTGCATCTATTTCTTCATTCACATATAAAATATTTAGGAAAAATTAGCAGGAAATGGTCACAGAAACACAGCATCTTCCCCCCGCTTCCTACCTTAGCATCTTGTACAGCAGCCTGGGAAACCAAAGCAGGTCATGCATTGAAAAGCAGTTTTCAGAACAATTCATTAAGAGCACTGAAGAGTGCTTGTTGCTTTCATGGTCTCCCCAGATGATGTGTTGACTGCACATCATGTATGCAAGCCCTCATTCCCTACAGACCTGCTCCCAAGAGAGACTTAAAAGTGGGAAGACACATTACTCATCCAAGTATGAGACGTTAAAAACGTTCAGAGGGGATTACAAATGTCATTTTTCCCACTGAATCTCTTTCACGCTAAGTCCTGTTTACTGCACATGTTCTCACAACCATCCCCTTTGGCTGCACAATTGTAGAACCATCTCAATCTCAGGTATTTTCCTTGAGGGAAATGTACAATATTTCTCTTGTTTTTAGTGCATTGAGAAAGACATGAAACGTATTCATAAAGAAATTGTTCCTTGTCTCCCATATTTTTACTCTCACATGAAATACAACTTTTACATCCTCCGTATTGAGGAGTTGTGTAGAATTGTGATTTATAGCACTTGTTTCACCCACTTTCATTGCAGTTTTTTTTTACTCCGAACAATTTTTTTTTTGTTTTGTTAGACTTTGTATTTCAATTACTGGGTTTCCTCCTACAGCACATGAATTTAAGGAAGTTACAGAGCTCTGTGACAGAATTTGTTGCAGAGGCCTGTTGTCAGTAGATGGCAGCATGTGGCTGCTTAGCTCACAGACTGCCAAAATTCTCACAGGGGAAACAAACTTCCAGGCAGAAACAGCTGGGTCTTTGTAAAATCCTAACCCTACAAAATACTGCAGTCATGTATCTTACAAAATCCTTCAGGGGCTGATTCAAACTGTGAAGTTTTCCTTGATTCTTGGTTTGGTGTTTGGTTGAGAATTTTTTTTTTCCCCAAATGAATGTATAGCAGAAATTAAAAGATCTCTGTAAAGCAGAGATAATCTGGACAAAGTCTCTTGGTACAGATACTCAGAAAGGTTTGTAAACTTGGAATTCCAGCCCTGTACCTGCAGTTCAGGACATCAGTTTTAGCAACAAAACCAGCTCTTGTAACCCTGCCTCTTCACAGTCCTTGACTACGCAAGGCACTTTCCTGCTATCAAATAATACACATGTATACATAATATTTTCTCTCTTTCCTACCTGCATAAAAGGATGAAGCAGTGTTTCCAGGGGTTACACCTAACAGAATTTAAAATAATGAATTCCAAAATTTCACTCCTCTCTCAGCTGGTTTTCTTATGATAATTTAAATGGAAACAATTCCCAAGTAACTCCTGTGTACAGATTTCAGCCATTCTAAATTCCTAATTCTTTACATTCCCAAAAACAAAACGAGCTTGAGATAATGTACACAGCTATTCGCACTTGCAATCTACAGTTTGCTTCTCTAAGTAATTATATTAAATGCTGTGGGCAACATAACAAAAGTGTATTTCTGTATGCAAGGTTTATTTCAATTTATTTGATGTGGTTCTTTCAGGTTAGGAGGTTTAGGGTGCATTTATAACTGTTTTCACAGTGGATAGAAACCACCTCTGTCCTACTTGGATATATCACTTTCACTTTCTGACAACACAGAAGCTTAACAGTGTGTTTTTCTGAAAATTTTATATAAGTGCAAACAATCCACAAACAGATCACACATCCCCTGTGTCGTGTTGGTTCTGTAGCCAGAATTACTTGGTCATTTCAAAATAAATGCGAAAGAAACAAGAACCTGTTTGGGTTGCTGGTGTGTTTTTCTTACCTGACATGATTTCATTAGCCTTATTCTGTCCCTTGGAAGCAGCTAAAATTCCACTTTTTCCATGTTGCAAGTAGGAGCTGCTTCAGCACTGCGGGGAAAGAAAACCCTTCTGTCAAACAATGTGGTGCTTTTAAATTACAACCTATCACACAACTGAACTTAATAAAACAAGGCCTCAGAAGGGCCTTTTGACACGTGAGAGCTCACAGATGTTTTTGAAGGAGGAAGTCCATTTGTTTAGAGCCTGTGAGGGTAGTGGACACGGCTGCCATGCCAGAGGCAGGATAGCTGGGGCAGACAGCACTGATGGAAGCACTGCCTGTGAATCCTGTGCTCCTGGTGGGCTCATGGGATGAGCCCCAGGGTCCTTCAAGGCTCTGGGCTCTGGGACGCCAGATCAGGGCCTCTCCCTACCCAGTCCTGCTGCCCCAGGACTCTCAGTGTCTGTCAGGAGGAGCATGTGCTCCCCCAAGCTTCCCCTGGCAGCTCCTCAGATTATTTAATCTCCAAAAGTCCATCTGTCAAAGAACAGAAGTTGAAACCAGCTGCTCATCCATGGAGAGCATCACGAGGCAATTATTGCCACAGACTATCTCAAAAAGTCCAAATTTCAATATGCCTGTGAAGTTCCGTGTGTTTTGAATTGCAACAGATGAACTACAAAGAAGGCTGCAAAAACCCTTCGTATTGCTAAGCAGTACTAATGGAGTAAAATGATGATGGGATTTAAAGATCCCAAGGTAATGACAATATAAATGGCATCAGTTATAGTGAAGAATGTCAGTAAAAGGTCTGCATCAGCCTGATACAGGGAAACACAGGACGTTTTCCACTTCTCCAGGTTCTAATGCTGTCACAGTATGTCCTACTTGCAACTATTGCTTTGCAGTTTCTGAGCACACCTTATACTCCACATGGCAACTGACAACACAATCCTTTATGTCTTTGATTAATATTCTTCCCATCCTCTGATTTCTTTTTTATGGCCTCTTTTTCCTTATTACCTTACCATTAATCTCTATTTCCTCCCTGACTTCTCTTTCCAGGTGTTTTCTCCTGTATTTCTTAATAAATTTGATGCATCATAACGCTGCGGGGAGGGAAGAATCTTCTCTGGAGCAGCATTTAACAAAGATAAGGTTAAAAGAGGGGCAACAGGATCTAATGTCATTAAATATTTAAATAGTGCTAATAGTGCATGAGCAGGCATGCCAGAATTCACCAGCTGTCCCTAAAGGTACAAGCCAGCTTTCTGCCTCCTCACATTATTGCCCAGTTTAACCTCTGTTGGAACATATCTCACACAAATAGATTGTAAAACCTCCTTCACTACAACCAGCCTAATTTATCTGCTTTCAGAGGTGTTCAGAGTTCTCCTGTAGAGCTAGAAATTCAAAGATTACACTTAAAGTTACAGAAAATTAACACAGCAGAAGTTTAATAGTAGAGTTAAAGCAGAGCGGATGAAGTAGCATAACAGAAGATTCTTCACAGATATCTATATGTATATGGAAGATATATCTTTATAGATATTTATGTGTATATATAATCTAAATATTATAGATATTTATATAGATAGATATACATATATATCCATATAACAAAACTGATATATAAATAATATTTTCTGTACGGAAAAACTATGATGCCATCAAAATATGCAAAATCTGGCATAAATTTGAATGGGAATTCATACATGGGAAATAGTTCTGGATATAGAAACATGCAAGAAATTAAGGCCCAACTTAGCAGAGGCAATAAGATAATTGTGCTGTCTCCAGCTAAAAGAACAGCCATTGAGTTACAGGTGATGATTTCTGATCTAGACAGTTTCAAATGTTTGGGTTAATTGGCACCTAAATGCAGCTAGAACACAACAGATCAGAATTTATGAGGAGTCACATTCTCACTCTCTGACCTCACTCAATATTAAGAAGCAAATATAATATAGGACCTACAAATTAGAAAGACAATTAATTCCTAGAGAAATGTGTGAATAGGAAGAATCTGTACATTTAATTTTGGCAACGTTCATATGGATGTGCAACTTCTAGTGTTTGCAATCAGCTTTTTCGGGCTAATATATGTAACTCTTTTCTTGATTGAATCTGTGTCTGGAAAGGATTTAGCCTTGTCTTGGATAACCTTCCGGGACAAAATACTCTCTGGCAGATGCTGTGCCTGTATCTCCCAGTTTTCCTTCAGACTTTCAGCAAAAGAAGTTTGATACCATAAAAATGTTCTCTTAAATTCTACTCAGACAACCCTGTATATAGTTCGGGCTTGTTTCACCCAAGAGGCATTACATGACTGCTCATTTATAAGCATCCTTTAGCTTCAGAGTCCTTATAGTTTCTTTAGGTTAATAACATATATCGTGTACCACATCTTCAGTGAGCTTCCACAGCCATGCCAGATGCCATCAGTGGAAGATTTTGGCAATGAAGTATCTTCAGTTCAGCAATCCAACCAGACCCAGTAGTGAGTGCTGTCCTGATGAAGTCTCTGTTATAGACACAGAAACCTCAGGCAAGATTTGACTTTGGAAAATTGTTGGAAACCTGGTTTGTGTGGCAGTGCTGGAGATGGAAATGCACTTTACACTTCATACACTATATAGCCAACATTGCCACAGCTAGAAGGTTAGAGTTGCTCCACATCAAGAACAAAATACTTCACTCTTCTGTTTAAGCCTTCACAATTTTACTGTTAAATAAAAAGTCTCAGGTTTCATCCAGTCTTTCATAGTGTAATTTCTGTATGCCCTCATTAGGCAGCCCTTGTCCTTATGCAAGTTCTTGTACCTATAAAACTAATTCATTTAACTGTTTACAAACTTCTCAGTTCTGACACTGCCAGAAAAGTTTCAAATACAGCATCTGTCTCTCTTGTGCTTTCCCTGCATTCACCAGTGTTTTGGGATTGAAGCCACATCTCAAAAACCAGGCCTGGATTACAAAGAGATAGTGCAGCTGCAGAAGCCAGCAGTGATGCACTGAGCTTCAAAAGCACAAAAGGTCTGAAGATTATTTTAAATAACTAGCCTCATCCTGAAGGAGAAGTAGGAATTAAAAAGGAGAAAAAAAGATGAGGCGTGTGATAATCAGCTTAGATAAACCAAAGGCATGATTTGATGCAGTTTGCTCTGTAGTCAAATTATTGGGAACATAACACTCGCACTCTGGGTCACTTTAGGCAACTCCTAACGGGCACAAAGAGATTTGGGAAGCAGGAGATACACCAGGTAAAGGTACAAACCAGTTCATTATTGTCCAATACACAAAATTACTGCTAGGATCAATGAGCTACCAATCCAATGCTTGAGAAGTTCTCTGCTCCAGAGATGACTCCAGATGACCGTTCCAAACAACATTTGCCAGCCAGGTAGATCACATGAAGAAGTTTTTCTCTATTTGTCCTTGGGACAGGTTGAACCTTGGTGCTGCAGAGCTGCCATCTTAGGTCTCTGTACAGTCTCCTTGTTTTCTTCTTAGAACTGTGTATTTTTCCACGTTTTTTTTTTCTTTTGAATCCTTGAGATGCCAATTATGCCCTTCTCACCAACCTTATCTCTGCAGTTTCACCTTGTTTCTTTGCACAGCTCTATTCTGTGTAGGCTTTTCCAGCTCTTGCCATCAGGTCAGCAAGTTTCTCAGAAGTCTGAGCTGGGGCTGCACAAACATTGCTGTGTGCATGCTGGATCTTGGATCACAGAGAGCTGAACCACTGGGAGGAGGGTTACAGGGACAACAGGCTATTCTGGAAAACTATCGACATTCTCTTATGGAGAGCCGTCGCTTTTATTGTCAGATCACGTTGCTGTGAGGGAGCAGAGAGCAGCAACACACACTTAATAAAATAAAAGAACCTCTTTGCATCTCATTCAACTCTGACACAGCAGTGAGAGCAGCAGAGGATTCACAAAAAAGCAGACAGAAGTACATAACAGACCTCTTCATTTGCACTAAGAAGTTAAGCAACAATAAGCCTACTCAGGCCTGCAGATGGTTCAGTGCCTATAATGCTTGGCTTGGGTTTTAATGCAGAAATATCAAAAGCTGTTAGTGGCAATGCTGAATGACCTCCTGCCTACCGTCAGTGGTTTGCTTTTAATACTGAACACGATCTCCAGGGTGACTGATCATATTTTGAGTCTCATTAGGCAGTCACAAATGGAAGGGAAGAGGCTCTAGCTAACTCTCTCTTCCCTGACGAGCAATAGCAGGATAAACCACTGCCAGCCCTCACAGATAAGAACCTGCACACTCTGGGAACGCAGCAGCAAGAAAAGTTTGGTGTGTGCAAACAGCTTAGGCAACATGTGCCAGATGTCACACTGCAGGAAAAGTGCAGGAAATAAAAAAGTCATCATGGGTATAACAACCATATGTGTGGCACTGTCTCTCTTGTGAGATGAAGAAATTTCCACATCCTACCACGTAATCACATCTAGCTGCATGACGCCACTACTTTGTTCAGTTGAACAGCTAAATAAGTGTTTTCCATCTTTTCTCAGAGGGAATGGTCTTAAAATATCCCAGTATTCCAATACTGTAAATTAAGCCAACTTATAAATACTGTGTTATCCAAGCTACTCTTCTTGACCCCTGAAAAGAAACCAATAAACCTCTGGACAACAGGTCAGACAAACAGAGCAGACATAAGCCTCCTCACTATAACTATTTTGTCTCTTTTTAATGTCCCAGCACCCATCTACTCCTTACATTAACAGTTGTCTTGCAACATCTATTCTATTAAGCACTTATATCAATTGATTTTAACCTGAATATTGGTTGTCAGAGAAAATTAACTATGGTAAGTGTTTCTAGAAAACTGTCACAAATGCTGTCAGCTTGTGGAAACTGCAATTACTAAACAAGGAGTCCTGGTAACTTCAAAGCTTTCAGACATAACTTTGAAGAAGTCTGCATATGTAAGATTTCACCTGTCTGTATTTATGCCCACTATTCTCCGAAATAACTGGAGAATCACTCCTGACGAGAAAGAACAGAGCGCTACCTGTTTATACCGCTGTGTTTGAGTCCTATAATGAATTCTGAAAACACTACTGAAAAGTTCTACTTGCTACACTCACATATTTGCAATCTGGCTACAATGTGCCTTCTGTGATGTGAGAATCAGGAGGGAATTGCGTGATGGCACAAAATACCAATCTTTTATAAATTATTTAATCCCACAAATCTTATTTCCCTTAATTCATTACTTTATTGATTACATTGGCTGGCTGAAAACTTACAGTAGCACTTCCCTCTACTAATCATCAGATCAAAGAAGGATGTTAGGGTTGTAATTTTGGTAACACTTCTGAAGAATGTCTTTTGATTTGAGAAACCTAACTTTTCTCATCCACCTAGATATTTTCTTGTCTTCTTCCCTCCTGATTCCACTCTTGAAAGAAAAGAAAAATTGATCTGTCAAATCTTTCTTTCTATAGCTCTGAAACTTTTTAAATTGGCAGAGGCTTTCATGGGTCTTTTCAACTTAGTTTTACAACCATAAAAAATTGACAGATCTCTGCAAGAAAAATGAGAGCATGATAGATTTGTCAAAGACTCAGTGGATAAAAATGAATGCAACAAGACATATATATGCCTCTTTCTTCTGTAAGTGAAAGAAAAGCTCTTCAGAGTCACCAGCAGGAACACTCTGTTCCTCATGCCCCAATCACACCAAGTTTACAGCTTTGTCTCCCCGTGAGCAGGGGGAGGATGTCTCCTGTTCAGTCCAGCACCATCAGGCCTCAGGAGATTGATGATACCCCATGATGCAATTTTGGATTCCTGTATCCTCGAGGCCAGCCTAGGCTGATTCCTACCACGCTTTCCAGAACTGAGGAAACTTGCTCTGTTCCAGTTCTCTCAAAGGTTATGTAACATTCCCTGCTGTATTACAATTTTCATACAGGTATCTATGCCCTGAGCTGGATGGTAAAGTCTGAGGTCAACACAGAACAAACTGTGGTGTGACCTTATACAGGAATTCAATAGGTCCCTCAGAAATCACTGCTGCTCTCCTTAGATAACCCAGCTGCTCTGACTGCACCATTTTTAGACATCTTGCCCTTGTTGAGATGAGTTTCAGAGCAAAGGGCAAAGATAAACAGCACTGACTGGAATATGTGCCAAACTTAATTGCAAACCCTTGCCCCTGCCCTGAGTTTCTGGTCAAATAAAAAACCAAAACAATTTCTCCAAGCCAGGCTTCTTTAAAACCACTTTTTTTTTTTTAATTTCAAGCACCTGGTCTCCAGAGACCACAGACTTTAAAAAAAATCCCAGCAAATGAAAACCAAAAACCAACAACATAAATTACCTTGTTTCAGGGAAGACTCCTGAGGCCCTCTGATTTATTCCAGTGCTGAACAAACAGAGCACCTTTGCAGCAGCTTTGCCAGTTCTCCAAAACAACTGTACCAGAAGCCAGAGTCTGCCTTTCTCACACTCTTCATCCTTAGAGGGAAGCTGTTTCTCCAGAAGGTCAAAGCATGCCTTAGTGGTGCTGGTCTGGATTCTAAACAAAAAGAGGCTTGTGTTGGTTTCTCCATTCCTGAGCAAACCTTTCAAAGGTAATTCCCTCCTCCCTCAACAGTTCTGACCCCACCTCGGCCACAGCTGAGAGGGAAGGTGGAAGGAATTGTGCTTGCTCTCCACTTCAGCTGCCTAGAGACAAGATTACAGGCAGGATCTGGGAAACACAAATTCCTTTAAAGTGGCATGACATGAGGAAAGCTCCAAAAATGCCCTGTTCGTCTGGGATTCAAAAATGTCTTCTGAATAATTGCTTTGGCTTCGTGGAAGGTGATAAGGAAAATAAAGAATTTGTGTCAGTTTTCAAAAATAACCAATTATGTATTTAACCTAAGAGCTCGTGCATTCGTCAACCTGCTCTAATTGCTCTGATAACAGAAGGCACGTTCCGGATGTTTTATGAACAATTTTATCTCTTGAGGCACCAAAGGCCTCTGGGACGTGTGCTGTGCTCTAGCCCGGGTAGATTTAGAGCAATAAAAAAAGAGTAACACAATCTGACATCTGCTGATAAACAGTGTGAAAAGAGATGCAGAGCGCAATGTCTTCGTTGGTGATTCGAGTCACTTATGTTGGAAATGAGGTAAATAAAGACATTCCTATTTTGGCCAATTTGGCCAGAAAAATAATGGGTTTAAAAACCACATGGGGCCTCTTTAAGGCATAATGTGATATGCTTTTCTCTGTCTTTGAAAAAGTTCACTTGGGCATGTTATCATCCCTTTAAGCTATTTACGTCCCTACCTTGCTGAAACTCTATTAAAAATATTATATTTGAGTTGTCTTTTAGAACTAGCCAGAGTTCACCTTGATATTAGTAATTGTACATGTTTTATACAGCTATTTTCTTATCATTCTTTATATGAAAGGTGACAATAAAAAATGCATTTTTTACATAGAGATTATGACTTAGGAATGTAATAAAAATGAAAGGGAAGTGGATTTGGAAGCATCTACTGAACAGTATTTTTTTCAGTACTAAATAAATGCAATAGCAGATTTAATCTCTCAAGTCACAGACAAAATTTTAGCACAGCTCTTATGGGACTTTTTTTTCCCATATTACAAAGTTGGATTTTTCTTAATAGAATTGCACAGCAAATATTTTTGTGATAATGCAGGTTTGCATCTTTTATCTATTGGGTTAAATATAAAGCACATGGTACAGGTTTATGGTTTATACGTATTCCACGGGAAAAGAAATAGTTAAAAAATTAGATTCTCAAAAAAACTCTTGAAAACAAAAACAAAACTTCAAAACTAAAGCAATTTTAGAACTTAGAACCTTAGAGATAAATTAAACAGGGTAGCCACAGCAAACTGAATCTCACATGAGGGTTCATTATAAATGAGAAAATGTTCCTTTGCAAGAAATTAACTGATTAAATAATGTATCAATTTCTGATGAGCAAAACATATTAAAAATTTTGAAGGCAGGGAAAACCCCTGAGGGTGTTAATACAGTCACTCGGCCCTCAAATGCTGTGATTGCTTTCTTTGAATATTTAGTACTGCAATAACTCTAGCTAGTATGACTTTTAAAAACAATTTTATTTAATAGCTCTCTTTAAGCAATTACAGACAACCCATTTTCCTTGAAAGCAGACTTTTCATCATTACTTCTTCTCTTTAATGTACCTTCCAAAATCTTTCCCATATTCCTGGTTTGACATTTCTAGAATAGTTTGTAAACTTTGGAAGTTTAACTTGGGTTCTTAATGTCGCAGTGCTGAGTGTGCTGGGCCTACCTAGATCAAAAATAGCTTAGCATTTAAAGATAAGCACAGACCACCAAAATAAGGCAAAATATTGACAATCAAAACTAATGGATTTATTAAATGTCAGAGAGTGTAATAATGTGAGAGTCAAAAAAATCACATGAAAAAAGTAGCCAAGGCTCTTCAGCCTCATCCAAAAGTATATAGAAAGATAAAAACCCAAGGCACTCTCTCTTTGGAAGGAAATTATTCTACCTCAAATTCATCTCCTACTTTAGTTTTCAATGTGAATGAATATCCTGAATCTTAGGGCAAATATTACTAATCAAAGGGCAGAAGAAAATGGAAGTTGCAACACCCTGGGTAAAATGGAATTCCAAAGGCTGATGTGCTCAGACAAGCAGAGGTGGGGACAATTCTCACTCCTGAGCTCTGAAATAACCAACGTGGGAAACTGCAAGTCGGTCAGAGGAGATCAGTAATAAAGCTATGAAATCAGGAATGGTATAAATGTAGAACAGCAAATGCAAATCTAATCCCTAAGAATATGAAGAGAAACACAGTATCAGCAAATATGAGCTTTAGAAATATGCAAAGCTGTTGAAAGCAACCTGAGGGAGGAGAAAAATAGGCTCAGAAACATGGAGAAATAGAATATGGGATAGATTCATCCGGGTTTCGATTTGTTTTAAGGGTTTGAGGGGTTTTTTTCAGAAAGGTAGATTATTCTAGGATGACAAATACTTCATTAGCTGCTTTTGATTAGGTTACTGATTTTATAGACAAAAGAAATAGAGTCATTTATCAGCACTTCAATCAAAATATGATTGGGTGTGATGGAGGGAAACAGATAGGCTGGAGAGGGTGATTAGGAAAAAGTTGGGAAGAGGATAAGGTATGGTTTAACATGTTGTGTTCGAGGTCTGGAAGGAAATAACTAATAGGGCTCTCCAAAGATTGATCTTTGGGACAACTGGTATTCAATAAAGTAATTAACTATTCAATAAATTAATTAGCAATTCCAGCAAGTTAGGACCTTGCTGTTGAAATACGCTGCTCACACAGAAGCAGCAGGCAGGCAGCAGCGTGAAGGATCTGGATAACACATCGGAACAACTGGAACAATCAAGAGAAAATATAATGAGGATGCATTCTAGACAAGGAAAATCCAGCCACACCATGCATCAGACTCTCTTTCCGACACAGAAAAATTAGGCAATAATGATGTTTTACAAGACTCCAGCATCTAAATTTGGATTCTCACCCACATTAAAAAAAAAAAAAAATTCATTCTAATGCATACAGACAAAAGAACAGTTTTACTCGACTAATACAGGAAATGGAGTGCTATTGCCTGAGAGAGACTGCCTGGGTCACATGATTACTGAAATTTGAGAGGAAAGCTCTACCCTATACCTTTTTGGAGCTGCACATTGTAATTAGAAGAAGAGCTCATTAACATAAAGTGGTTGACTGTAAAAGGATCCAGATATCAAATACAGTAAATTTTAAAATTAGAGGTTAGAATAGGCTTTTCAAATGCCAGAGGTGTGAATTTTTGGAGCGTGAAACTCCCCTACTCCTAGGTAGCTGATTTAAAGGTGGATCTTGAAGAGTTTCCAAAAAACTCACACTTCACTGTCTGCAGTTAAGGGAGATGGACTGAATGACACAGGCAGCTCTTTCCAGTCCACTGTTCCCACTAGCTGGAAGCAGAGTGAGGAGTCTTAAGACTAAGAGAAGTAAAAGTTGGTGTCAGTGCTTTAAATTAACTCAGGGGAATGAGATTTGAGACTTGAATTGAGGTTGAAAATGGATGGGTTTGATGCTAACTACAAGTTTAACTTGTTTGTGCAGACAAATTACTTGATAAAGGAATAAAAATTACTACTGACTTTTTGCACAAGCATTAGAGATCATGTGTTAATCAGATATTTTTCACTGTCTTGTAGCAGCCAAGATGGTTTAGCAGGATCCTGAGCTTGTAGTTTATTTTTTCCACAGCTGGCTCATCAACCCATTTCTAGAGAGATTAGGATTACTTCCTGCAATGTACAACCATTATTTCCTGAGATGAACCAAGTATCATTTATTGTTCCTTAAAAATAGACCAGAAAATTTTCCCATCCCCACTTAAATGATGTTTGAAGATCATGCTAACACAGCAAAGCGAGGGAATGCAAAGCACAGGCCTTACATTCTCTTCTTAGCCAGAGCTACTGTGACTTTTCTGGCTAATAATGCAATAATACTTAGCACTTACTGTGTATGATGCTTCTCATCTTCAAAGCGCTTTACAACTATTTGCTGCTACTTAATGTGGAAAAAGTACAATTTCAGGCCAGCTTCATGTCATTTGAATCAACTCCGTTTGTATTTAATAGGATAGAACTGTAATACTTTAGTTTAAACACTATTGTTCCATTAAAAGCCAATTAGAGAAAATCAGCTTTCCCTGAATTTGTAGAGCGCAGATTTTCTTCTTTTTTTTTTTTTATTTTTGGTTCTTTTTTTTTTGTTTTTGGTTTTGGTTTTTTGGTTTTTTTTGGTTTTTTTTTTAAAGACGAGCTCTGTCTAAATACTTCATCCGACTTCAGCCTTCACGATTCTCGGGAGCCTCTGGGGCCGCCGCACAAAGCGGTTGGCCACGAGCGGGGCCGCGGTGCCGCCCGCGGGCGGCAGAGGGCGCCCGAGATGTGTCCATTCGCCGCAGGGCCCCGGCCCCGAGCGCAAAAATCCCAATTTCGGCACCACAGAAAGCACCGGGTCTCGCTATTAAGCGTAGGCGTAGCAGCGTTTGACTGTTTTCCATCCACGCAACTTTTTGGATTTAAATTCTAATGCGCGTAAATACCAACATATTTTATTCTGATCATTCTATATTAGGATATCAAATGGTGGCACAACAGGTCGAAGAGCACTAAAGTAGCCTCGGGGCGATGCCAAGCAGAAGTACAGGCTGGAGAAAGGATAGAAGGCATCCTCAAGGAGAAGGACTTGGGGGGCGTTGGTTGATGCAAAACTCAGCATGACCCACCAATGTGCCCAGAAATTCTCCCATGTCCTGGGCTGCCTCAAAAGCAGCGTGGGCAGCAGGTGGGGCGAGGGGATCCTCCCCTCTTCCACCCTGGTGACACCTCACCTGCAGCATCACATCAGCTCTGTGGTCCCAAGGGACAACGGACATGGACCTGTTGGAGCAAGTGCAGAGAAGGTCACAGAGATGCTCTGAGAACTGGAGCAGCTCTGCTCTGGAGGCAGGCTGGGGGAGCTGAGGGTGTGCGGTCTGGAGAAGAGAAGGCTCTGGAGAGACCGCAGAGCCCCTGCCAGTGTCTAAAGGGGCTCCCAAGAGAGCTGGAGAGGGACTTGGGACACAGGTCTGGAGTGACAGGACAATGGGGAATGGCTGCAAACTGACAGAGAGCAGAGTTAGAGATTAGGAAGAAATTCTTCCCTGTGAGGGTGGTGAGGCACTGGCACAGGTTGCTCAGAGAAGCTGTGGCTGCCCCATTCCTGGAACTGTTCAAGGCCAGGTTGAATGGGGCTTGGAGCAACCTGGGATGGTGGGACGTGTCCCTGTCCAAGGTAGGGGATCGAAAGAGATGAACTTTAAGGTCCCGTCCAACCCAAATCATTCTGAATGTCTATGACTCCATGAAAGAGAACTTTTGAATACTGCTACGAAAAGTAACTACATGGATGCCATTATAATACATTGACTCGGTGACCATCACTATTTCAGTTTTCTCTGAATCTTTGAATCTACTGCAAATGAACCCATTTTAAGTTGTTCCCTTTATAAGTAGATTCCTTTGCCATAGATAAAGCATCTTTTCTAAACCCAAATGAGTGATTGTGACTTCTGGCTCAATCACATCCACATGATCCTTTTTACAAGATACCTTGCAGCAGAGCTAGGAAGGGAACCAGAGGGATATATCCAAACAACCACAATATCACTATCTGGTAAAATCATGGCTGTGCTCAAGTGCCACAAGAGGGATTGCAAAGCTGTTTCCACTGACAAGGATTTTAGCGCTTGAACATACAAGGGTTGTCAAAATGTAACCTGAACACAGACCTAGCAAGAAGATGAGGCTGAGAATTAAGAGGAAAGTAATCTGCAAACGACGGGCAGGGTTTGGAAACTGAAACCACTACCTGCACTTCAGCCCAGCGGCAGAGAGCTCACATATCACATCATGGAATTACTGATGAGCAAACACGGGCACCGCCAGACCTGACACAGGTGTACCTGCTGTGGTGGCACTGCTTCAGTCCAGGCTGCGTGCGTGCTACGTGTGCCAAACCTGGCTGGGGTCACCATCCCACCCAGCCTCCTGCACCCAAAACTTTATTTCGAGTTTTGCCACCTTACAAGGTTGGCACTCCTGCAGCTCAAAAACACAGGGATAACTGCTTCAGCATGCTCATTGCTATCTCAACAGTGGATCTGGAGAGTATTCATTAAGTTATGTTATTAAATGGATCTAACGCCAGTGAGTCCTTTGGAGATAGGTCCTGCAGCCGTCGGGGCTCCCCACAAGCTCGGGCACCGTTAACCAGACCCCGCGGCCCGCACCAGGAGCCCGCTTGACCGTGGCCCTCGAGTGACAAGGCCGCAGGTGACAGGTGTGAGGGGTCCCCAGGGCGGGCTCAGGGTCCCCAGGACAGGTTCAGCGTCCCCGGGGCAGTCTGAGTGTCTCCGGGCCGTCCCACCGCGTGTGCTCACAGCTGGCTAGCAGAAACACGTCGGGTTTCCCCACGAGGACCGTGGCTGCCCAGCCGTCTGTGGGTGCCGGGGGGCAGATCCCCCCAGAGAAAGCAGCTGTGACAGGAGTGCCCTATAAAGCCGGGACCGGGGGACGGCCGTCGAGCGTCTCTTCACCTGTCTCTGCTTCCCCACAGCGGCGGGGCCGGGCAGCCCAGGGCGGCTCCCAGAGGCGCACCCGGGATCGGCTGGGCGGCCGCGGGCGGAGGAGGGGCCGCCGCCTCTTTAAACTTGCCGTGAGGGCCGGGCCGCCCCGCCCGGGGCAGCGGGGTCCGCTGAAGCGCCCGGCGGGGACGCGCCGCCCCCCGACACCGCTCCCCTCAACTGCGGCCCGGGCGGGCGGGTCCCTCCAGCACGGAGGGCGGCGGGGCCC
>VWPU01011790.1:0-16838 GCA_013398955.1 Callaeas wilsoni
TGGGGCGGCCGCAGCGCCGAGCGCCGCCGCTGCAGTGGGGCCCACCCGCCCTGGAGAACAGCTGCGGCTCTGCCCGGCACATGGCGGGGCCTCGCGCGGCCCCTCTGCCGGCGCTGCCGCGGCGCCCACGCATTTGGGGCGGGAGCCGCGCTGGTTCTGGCCGGCGCCCCGGCCCCGATAGCTCGCGGTAAGGCGGGCGAGCCCCGGGAGCGGCCCGCAGCCTGTGGGAGCGCCGCGGGCTCCCTCAAGTAGCGGGTCTGCCGGCGGGGGCGGCCGTCCCGGTGCGGTCCGGAGTGGAGCCCCTCGCTCCCGCCCTCACGGCCGCCCTTGACTCCCGGGCGGCGCCGCTGCCGCTCCGCCCGGGTCTCCTCGCAGCGGTGCTGATGCCCGCTCGTGTCCCGGTAGCCGGGGCGGCTCTGGGGCACGGACGGTGTGCGGTGGGCACAGCGCAGAGATTGCCAAGGGGCTGGGGAAGGGCTCTGGCTTTACGCGTTTTTCGCCCCTGGTCTAAGGGGGCTTTGGCCAAAGCACTTGCATCCCCTGCCCTAAGGAGAATCCTTTCGTGGCCCTCCTGGAGGAGCAGCAGCGCGCACAGCCCATGTGTCGCTCCCTTCCCAAAAGAGTTGGCTGTGTTCCAGCTCTCCTGTTTGCTGCCTGCAAACACCTCCTGTTTGTCTTGCTGCTTTCGAAATTCTCATCCTGCTCTACAGACTCTCCCTTCTCTCTGTTGAACTGTTGTCTGCAGGCTGAAGACTGAGGTACACCCTGACTATCGTGTTTGTAGGTGTCTGTACTCTTTCTGATCCCTAACTGGGTTTGGCGCTCAGAGTAACAGCTCTGCAGTGCAATGCTGTTGCCTGAACCCTGTTGAGTTTCCTGCATGTGAGACTCTGCAGCTCGCTCCAAGTATCAGGGCTCTTTCCACCATTCCAGCACTGCCTGAAGTGGTTCCCAAACAAGGACAGCCACAGTTGGAAGTCCTGCCCAGCCGTGACGGCCAGGGAGCCCTTTACTGCCGTACACTGTGCAAGTGATTTAAGGAATAAGCTTGTTAAGGAGCCCCAAGGCTGCAGAATAAGACGATCTTTCATGACAGGATTCCCAAATTCCCCCCTTGTGGCACTGGATGCCCACCAGGCGTGGGGAGCCTGTCTGCTGCTCTCCGTTAGCCACATTCACCAGTCCGTGGTCTGTGCTCCTCCCTGGCTGCCGTGTTTTTCTCGGAGATTCCATGTGTGCAGGGAGCCTCCCCCAGAGCTGGGCATGCAGCACCTGCTTGCACCACCCCGCACAGCATTTCCCAACCAGAGCTGCAGGACCATGACCTCGTGTTGGCCGCGGCACTGAGCCCTCACCATCCTCTGATGAAACACACGAGTTTGCCAGGTGGGAGCTGACGTAACTTTTCATGCTGCCGTGGGCTGAAAATACTGGCTTAGCTTGAACTGTGTTAATAAATGACCCAGGATGGAGGGGGGAGGCTGCTTTATGGTGTGGGGTTGTTGACACAGTTCTTAGGAGAGCAAGTGTCAAGTCTTCACTGGAGAGGGAGTCCTTTCCTCCTGGTCTGTGTCGTTCAGGTGTGATTGGAGGACGGTACCAATCTGGATCTCAGAGAATTCAATGTGTGAGCAGCACGTTCTGTGTGAACACAGACTGGTGAAGCTGAGTTACACCTCTTCTTCTGGTTTGAAGAAGAACAAAGTAAATCAACGTCTGTAATATTTTTCTCGCACTGAGCAGTGCCACATCATTGATGATCTGGGAGTCAGGGAGACTTTACCTGGGTTCTGTGTCAGGAATGCCTTCCTGTTTCTCCATCTGTGTTTCCTCTGGATTTGTTGCATGCTCCCTTCAGCTGGTTGCTGCTATATTGGGGCAGATGTATTGTTGTGTCACAGCAAACATAACATCCAGGACTCTTGCCTGCCTTGCCACCATCCCGCTGATTTTCTCTGTCGATACACTCAGGAAACTTTCCCCAAGCATCAACTTCTTTGCATATATTTGACAGGTGATGTTTTGAGGGAAAAAGTGCTGCTAAGCTCCTGAAAATATGATCTAGTCCATGTCTCTTACCTGCTCTGAACTTGCTAACAAAGGCTGGAATCCAGCTCTTTTTGAATTGGTGGGTATGGATGATGAAAGAAAGGTCTCTGAGGTGCTGCAGGGAAGCTGTTTGTGTTGGAGCCTCACTAAATGAACACAAATAATTCATGGAAATCCGTGGCACTTGTGCTGTTGACATCAATCATGTGTGTGGTGGGTGCAAGGTTTGGGGCCTGAAGTGCTGAGAAAATTGCAGATCAGTCTTGGCTAATGAATGCTGAACACAGCAGTGTCTAGGCGTGAAGCAGTGGAAGAGAATGTTGTTATCCCACAGCTTGTGTTTTGGGCAGAGAAAGGGACATTTTTCCAGAGTTTATCTTCAGCGGTGCTCTCCCCAGCAGTCATCAGCACTGCAGGTGCTAAACATGACTGAAAATAAGATTATTCTGACAGATGAGGGTTTGAACCTGTCTCATTCCTGGGAAACTGGGGACATCCAGTTCCTCTGTCTCTGTAGTGACACGAGTCCGTGCCCCTGCTTGGTGCTTGCAGAACAGATGCAGCGAGTCAATGGACCTGCTCTGATCGGGTCTCCCTGGTTGCCAAGGGACCTGCACGAGCACACACAGCCAGGAATTGCTGATGCCCTATGGGTTATTTTCCTGCTGATCTCTTAGCTTAACAGTTCAGCAGACTGAAGCAATTTCTTTGTGCTCTGTCCCTCGAGAAAGGCAGCGTTAGAACAGTGGAAAAACTGAGGGGCGTGATTAAAGACTTGCTAATGTTTAGGAAATGTGAAACTCGGCCAGATAAGGTCAGAACAGCCTCATTCCTGCTGTTCTGTTGCCATGACACAAGGATGTTATTTTTCATCCACTGCTGTTGTAAGAATTCTGTAGTTTCCTTTCTTTACCCCGGCAGTGTTACTGCAAAAATGAGGTGATGAAGTTGCGAGGGAGACCAGGGGAGCAGCAGAATTGAGCAGCATAAAAAAGACCAGAAATGGTTCTGAGAGAGGAACAGCTCTGCTTTGTGTCCCTCAGGTTTAAGGAATCCCATGTGTGTTGTTCCCACTGAGTTTTTTTTACAGGACTATTCTTAATAAGACCTGAGGAACACCTCGGGTCCAGTTTCCTGCAATTGCAGGATATTCATTGGCATAACCAGCATCAGCCTGAGTGGTTTAATTTGTAATTGTAGACTGAAGTTTTGCAGTGCTGTTCAGAGTCTCTGCGACACCCTGGAGAAATGACAAATACTTAGGTTTTTTTAAAGAAATATGTTTGCCATTTTCTTTTACCCATCTGCTTCTGCTGCAGTGAGGTGTGACACTGTTTCTCTGGGACAGGCCCTGAGCAGATTGTGGAGTTGATGGATTTCGAAGGGGTTTGAAGCAGGAATATTGCAGCTCCCTCCCAGGCAGAACAAATGGTGGCTGCAGGTATTGTGGGAGCAGGGTTTGCTCTCAGAAACAGCTCTGCTTAAAGGACAAATTCCAGTGGAAAGTTTTGGCTGTACGGCGCAGATGACTCGTGTGTGTGAGGCCGGGCAGCGGCGCGGTGCCTGTGGGGGTGTGTCTGTGTGTGCCTGCAGAATCGGGCTGGGCTCTTGGTTTGGGCTTTGGTGGTCGGTCTCCTCTGGCTGCTCACAAGAGCTCCCCTCTTCTCAGGCCACCTTGGCTTTGGCACTGGGCTAATAAACTAACAGGGGCTGTTTCAGTAGGCAGTTAGGGGCAAGTGTTTCTAGTGACAGGAGAGACGGTTCTGATGAAAGATGGGGTGCTGCAGAAACATTGCCTGATGCTGTTTTGAAATGGGATTAAATTGGAAGCTGCGCCGCAATCGCGTTCAGGTTTTACATCAGAACTCTTTGAAAGTGGGCCCGCTGTTCTTTGTCTTTTGCCCTTGCTGTAGCTTTGCCTTTGTGATTTTTAACCCTGGAATTGCATTTGAAAAGATGTCGGTGGCAAAGTTGACTGCTGGTCCTTAAGCTCAGTTTTCAGCTTTCAGTAACAGCACCTACTCAGTCTGACTTGTTTTGTTCTGGAAGTTCAGAGAATGCAACCTGCCTCCTACTAACATTGGGATGGACCAATCTCCTCCTTTTTGCTCTAGGGAGAAAGTTCTTTATTTCTAATTATGGCTAGTTAATCGCTGCCTATTCTGTGTTTGCTTATAGGATGAATAGTCCAGCTGATTGCTAATGGTTACTACCCAGAGGGCAGCACAAGAAATAACTGGAATTTGTAAACCGTTTCCCTCTGTGGTTCTGAAGTGAGCTGTCTGTTTTGTGAGGGCAGGTAGTCTTACTGAGCCATTCTAGTACTTGGCTGTCCAGGTGCTCAGATGGAATCTGAACTCCTCTTTTCTGTGCTGGTGCACCTCTGCTTTGCAGCTCTCCCAGAATCCATCCCAAGTGTGCTTTTGCTTCCTGCCACACTGGCTGTGCTTGGGGAACAGTGACGTGACCCCAGTCACTCAAAATGCAGGAGGAGCTGCTGCTCGAGCCTCCCTGTCAGCAGTCTGTCCCCCAGACATACCAAACCCACCGGCTGATCGGTTCTGATGTGTGACACATGCAGACAGGGTCACTGGGATGAAGTATTCTTTTAGTTAAGTGTTTATGGCAGCTAAAAATAAATGCGTCTTTGACATCTATGACTTCATTGCTGCATATCAAAAAGAATAGTTATACCCTTGAGGTCAGAAATCATTTGCTTACATCAGTTTGGAATATACTCGAAAAAAGAAGAAAACCATCCACAGGAAAGGGACTGAATTAGGAATTTTTCTTAAAAAAAAAAGATCCCCAAAACAAACTATCTAACCATAATCTTCGTTGTCTCGAGCATCTTATTCTGTCAGGAGTAAAACTCTTTCCAAGAAACCTGGTTCTGAAACAAGAAAAAACAATGATGTAAACCTATTCTAGTTTTGGTAATCCTGGCAGTGTTTTCTTTTCCCTTTAGAAAAGGAATGGGGATTGCTGATGTGCCCGCAGTCAGGCTCTACAGGGAGTATGGGATGCCTTAAGAGAAGTGAGTGGGAGGGAGGGGATCCCTCCCTGGCAATGCACCAGAAGTAGTGGTAGGTGGGTTACACCAGGAGCAAACCTGGGGTGCTGCAACATTGGAGAGAGCTGGGCACTGCCCTGGACATGAGAGGATGCTCCAAGCTGTGGGTTTGGGAAAGGCTTGGTGGTGGCTGGGACAACCTGCAGGAATTCTGCCTTTCCTTGCAGGCATGGCTGGATGAAAATAGTGTGCATGGCAGGGGAATGAGGTAGAAGTTTTAAGCACCACGGGTAGTTCTTGCTTATCAGGGGAGTTTTATGATCTTATGTGTAATGGGGAGACTTTGGTTTGCTTTGGGTTTGTGTTGAGCTGAGTGATGCGGAGCTCTTGGCCAGAATGGGGCTGTGTTCCTGATGAATTTTTGTTTTTTTCCCCATCCAGACTAGGTAGCCATGTCAGCCAAAGCCATCTCTGAGCAGACAGGGAAGGAGTTCTTGTACAAGTACATCTGCACGTCCTCTGCCATCCAGAACCGCTTCAAGTATGCTCGGGTCACCCCGGCCACGGACTGGGCACGGCTCACCCAGGACCACCCGTGGCTCCTGAGCGAGGTAAGGACAGGGACAGCAGGATTTGCCTTCCTGGAGTACCTGAGCACTGCTCCAGATCCTTCCCGAAGGACCAGTCGCTGCTGCTGCTCTGCCACAGTCACTCCCAACCCTGACGAAGAAACAAGCCTTGCTTCAAGGCTCAGTATCACCTCATGGGGGGCCGACTATTCCTTTAGGACTGTGAAATACAGGAGCAGAGATAGCTGTGAACCAGTTGCTCATAACTGCACAGAAGGTAAAGAAGGTTGATTCAGACAGATGTCAGTCCCTACTCTCAAAGCCTTGCTCTCTGAAATCAGGGAGTGCTCTCTCTGTGTCTGGCTTTAATGTTGAGTTAGGACACTGCTTAGTTTTCTTGAATCCAAGCAAAATGTTAGAGAACTTCCTTTTTTAAATTTTTCAGTGCAAAATCTTTTATCTCTGTCTCATATCCTCACACTTTCTGTAGAGCAAACATACCCAGCACTCTTTTTATTGGCTGTCCAAGCTGGCTCCTTTCCAGTGGTTAATTATATTAAGTCATTGGCTGGAGAACATGAATGTCTCATAGTCTTTGACTGACTGACTGATAGAAGCCCTGCACTAATTAAATGTTCCATGCTCAAGTGCCTGAATGAACTGCAGGAAGAGATCAGCAGTGCTCCTAAAAGCCTCACAGGAAGCCAGAAGGGAGCAAGGATGCTCTTGGGCGTTTAAGGCTGGAAAGGGCTTCAGGGTCCTGTACTGCAACATGGTGTGTTCTGACTCTTAAGTTGCTGAAGTTCCAAGACATATCAGTGGTACAGGAGAATGGCACCCAGTTCTAGTTTGGATTTTTAAAAAGATATTTGCAAGCTAGAGTTGAGTGTAACCCAGGAGCAGCTGTCCATGGGTATCTTATAAAGAGCCGTGGTCAGTTGACTGAAATGTGCATGACCCTGGCCCTAGCCAGTCTCATAAGCAAAGTGTAGTGACAGCAGGAGCTTCCCTTTTTTTTGTGAGCAACTGGCTGTGTCTGTCATGACTTTTATTGGATTTTTTAATAAAAAAAAGCCAGAACAAACTGTCACCTCAGCCTCTGATGTCTGCTCACAACTGAGTAGAAGCAAGGCAGCTTTTCTAAAAGTATGGCATAAAAAGACCCAAACCTGCAGGCATGTTGTACCAGGAGCTGGATTTGCCAAGATTAAAGGAATTTTGCAAGGACGTGTGCTGTGCAGAACTGATTTAAGTTTTTACTTCACTATCTGCAGAGAACCACTCAACCAAAGTCACTTTCTAATGCTTCTTCCTTTAAATCTCTTGCCTGACCTTGGTAGCGTTTAGTGGTGAAGCCAGATCAGCTCATCAAGAGACGTGGGAAGCTTGGACTGGTTGGGATTAACCTCACTCTGGATGAGGTGAAGGCTTGGCTCAAGCAGCGCCTGGGCCAGGAAACCACGGTGAGTGCTTTGCTTTTATTGCCAGGACAGTATAAAAGCTGTCATAAACTGATCCTCTACTGCAGCCAGCCCGTGTACTTTGGCTGATGATCGAGTGTTACTTCAGGTCCTTATTTTAACTCAGCGCCGCCGTGTAATATTTATTTTCCTGGGAATGACAGTGCAGTGCTAATGATAATGAAGTGCCTGCCATCCCTGCTGCTGTGTGTTGGGAGCTGATGGAATTGTGCTGCCTCAAGGAATTTATGCCTTTGGCCCTGCTGGGATTGATTTTGCCTCTGGCTCCAGCTCCGAGCTGGTGCGGCAAGAATTGGGAAACAGCAGGAACAGCATCGTGAGTGCTCCCCATTGGGAAAACCATGGGTGTGGAAATTACTCCTTTAGCACAATATAACAACCATATCTGAAGCAGGGACTGGACCACAGACTTGGGGCAGCTGGTGTCCTCAGAAGCAGGGGATATCCCCCAGTGTCTCTTGAGCCTGGAAACATGGGTTTGGATAACAGGAAAGTGTCAACACAGAACCATAAGAAGAAGCTAAAGGATTCTCTTGCTCTATGTTCCCTGTTACCATTTCAGGGTGAGCGCTACTCAGGCCTCTGCTCCTGCCGCTAGCTGAGGATTTCCTCACTTCTGAATTTTCCGCTACTCCAAGAGCAGCTCAAGCCCTTGTGTCTCACTGTGCTGAGCAGGGCCTGGTGACAGTGCTGTCTCTGAGACAGGAGAGGAGAGCAGCTGTCCTGGTGTAATTCTGATACCCCTCTGTCCTGTTAGGAATGGGAAAGGTGACCGACTCCTGTAATCAGATATCCCGGGGTGACAGTGCTGAATGCTGTGCTGGAGAGGGAGGAGTGGTTCCCCAGGAGGCACGGTGGAGAGGGAGCAATTTTAGAGCAGTGCTGATTAATTCTCAGAGCTTTTGTTATCCTGTCACAAATGTGCTGGACAAATGGTTATGGGTGTTTATCTTGTTTTCTGTCCCCAGATTGCTAATGCGAAGGGAATCCTAAAGAACTTTCTGATTGAGCCCTTCGTCCCTCACAAACAGGTTAGTACACCATTAAAGCAGGCTTTTAAATCTCTTTGGACTTGCATGCTTAGCTGGATTGGCACAGTGGAGAAAGCAGAAGTTTGGGAGTGTGCTGTTGAGCTGACAGTGTTGGTGCACAGCCCTGGGCAGTGTCAGGGAGTGTCAGGGCCACTCCAGCACTGCTGCTCCTTGGGAAGCTCCATGCTGGGCTCAGCTGCCCCAGTCCCAGCACCGGCACAAGAGCCTCTCCAGGCTCTTCTCTGGGTGTCCCTGGTTAATGCTTGTCCCTGCTCTGTGGCACAGGAGGAAGAGTTCTACGTGTGTATATATGCTGCCCGTGAGGGAGACTACGTGCTCTTCCACCACGAAGGGGGTGTGGATGTGGGAGATGTGGATGCCAAGGCTCAGAAGCTGCTCGTGGCAGTGGATGAGAAGCTCAGTGAATCGGATGTGAAGCAGCATCTCCTGCAGCATGCACCAGCTAACAAGAAGGAGTAAGTAGAGATGCATTTCTGGGTAGGACCAGCCATGCAGCAGCTGCTCTTTTATCTCAGTGCCTCATCTCTCTATTTTGTTCACCCTGAAGCTCACTCTCCTGCTCTTCCTGCTCCCTAGAATATGCCATGCATCCTGAATCCAAGCTCTCTGACCTTATCTGAGCTGCCTGTAAAACCCAAAAATAAGATTTCCAGGCGCTGAGCCTTTGCTTGGCAGCAGCACTTGTCAGCCTGCTTAGGTCTCAACCTGAGACTGGAGACATGTACTGAATTCTGATCCTTTGTGCCAGCACAGAAGTTTCTATTGTTTAGTGAAATGGTGATGAGATGTGGCTCTGACTGCTAATTCAGAACTTCCCTCTCCCTTGCTCTGGCCTGGTCTCCAAAGTTGTTCTCCTGTTCTTCCTCCTGCAAGCTTATCTGTAGATCTCAAGGCTTCTGCATCTTCCTCAATTAGATGCCCATACCTAGTTATCCTAATATGAGTCATGATTTTTCCAAACGTAGCGTAATGCTTGCTGACACTGTGCAGTACCGAAGGGCTGAAGGAGCCTGGGACTCCATCAGTTCTCTGCAGCCTCCTCCCCATCACAGCTAACGAAGCTCAGATCTGACAAAGATGGGTATCAGCAGGGAGGCAACGATGTGCTTCTGTCTTGTGGGGAGATAAATCAGACTGCACAGCTCTGACAGTTGTGAGCAACTGTGTCCTCAGCAGAGTTTGGTGGAGGGTAATTAAGATGAGTCATCAAGGTCTTCCTTCCCTTGAGTCATCCATCACCCAGGCTCCATCCAGTGAAGATGAATGAGAATGAAAGAAATTGATGCCGAGTAGATTTGCAGATTGCCACAAATACCAACAAACAGAGCAGGCTGTACGTAGATTTGGCTGCTTTCGTTAACTTGTGTTACTTTTTTTTCTCTTTTTTTCCCAGCGTCTTGGCCAGCTTCATCTGTGGCCTGTTCAACCTTTATGAAGATCTGTATTTTACATACCTCGAGATCAATCCATTAGGTAATGGATATTTTTGGGAGCGGAACTTTCTGTTCTGTAATACTGAAATGTGTTCTTGATCCTTCTTCTGGTTCTGTAATTCACAACAGCACCAGGTGCCGTGTGCAGAAGTACAGAACTGGCGGTGATACGTCTTGACCTGTTCATTCAGTGAATTAAAAATGAGGAAATGAAAAATTCTCTTGAAGGGAATGTTAAGGCAGAGCTGAAGAATGTAAAAATTGCACTGTTATAACAAAACAGCCTCTGAGACAGAGCGTGGACCATGGCCACAGTTACTGGTTAATTCCTCAGGGAACTTGCTGGGGCTGGTAGATACTGCCCGGTGCCAGGGGAAACAGCAGTCACCCAGCTTTTGCAGTGATGTCTTGTGTGGTACCAGATGTTGGAGTAAATCTGTAATGTGTCTCTGTACAACCCAGAGCTAATTGTGATGTTTTTCACTGCAGTGGTGACTAAGGATGGTGTTTACATCCTCGATTTGGCTGCGAAGATTGACGCGACGGCTGACTACATCTGCAAAGTGAAGTGGGGAGATGTGGAGTTCCCCCCTCCTTTTGGAAGGGAAGCTTACCCTGAGGCAAGTGATGGCTGGAATTCCTTCATTGTGTCCTGAATTCATCATTGCTTGTATGCCCATGGCATTGCTGTTTCCTGTGGTTTTGTTGCTGTGTCTCAAACAGTGCTGTCCATGATAACCTATGCACAGGTAGCTGTAGTCCTAGGAGTGCTCAGAATCACACTCTGAACTGCAGTTGCTTTCCAGCTCTTTTTTTTTGGTCAGTTCTTTAATTCAGAATTGACTTCTTTTAATGGAGGCTGATATTTAACTTTCCTCAGCTGTGTGCCAGAGCTCTGTGCCTGTGCAGAGCTTCCTTCTGTGGTTCCTGCCCACATTGCTCCCCTCAGCATCACTATTTTTCTCCTGGAGCAGTAGTTACTGGGAGCCCCGTGGGAGCTGATGTTCCCTCAGTGTTTCAGTGACAGTTCTGAGAGCAGAGCAGCAGCTGTGTGCAAATGCTGCATCCAAGCGTGAATCCAGAGAAAGTAATCACCATCTCTGAAACTTTTAAGTAAGAAGATGTTAATATATCTGTTTTTCCAAAAAGTGAGGACAACATGAGGCCTGCAGGCAGCACTTTGTTGAAAAGCTAGCAATGCCTGTTCCCTCTCCAAATTCCCTGGGTCTGTACTGCTGGATGCACAAGCACTGCTCCAGACACAGGTCCCAGCAGCATCTAAGGCTGTTGGAAGTAGACTTCTCTCCTTAATTATTCTGTTACTTATTTCAGAGGTCTGTTCTTCTCTCTCCAAAAAGATTTCTGTCCTGACTTTTTCATTTTAATAATCATAATTTTGCTTCAGTTGGAAGGTTTTTGTACTGTGGCCAGGAAATCCATTTAGCTGTTCCTTTCCATGTAGCTTGCTGGATGCCAACACTCAACTCAATTTGCTCTTAAAAGGATTAGTTCAGGTTTTGTCTCTGAATCATCCCTCTCCGAGTCCCTGGGAAGGTTGTTATGGCAGAGTCTTTGCTGGGAATGTTAATGAACTCTGATGAAGTGCTGCTCAGCAGCCTGGCACACTGGGCTGCAGGAGCACCACGTTGAGCCAAATTAAAGCTCTCAGTGATTATGTTCCTGGCTGCAGCACAGCCAGAGTGATCGCCATGGGTGAGGCGATTTTTAGATTTCCTCGGGTCTCAGGCTCAGACAAGGCCAGAACAGACTTTACAGTTCTGTTCAGATTTTGTGATGGTTGTGTGATGGAAGGATGGAGCTGGGCCTCTGTCCCTGACAAACTTTGTAGCTCTGCTGTCCCTTAGCTGTCGCTGATGAGATGTGATTGCTCTGTGTGTCCAAATGCACTCAGCACTATGAACCCTTGGGATGGAAAAGGCAGGTGCAGGAGGAGGCTGAGGTGGTGCTGCTCTCTCTGCAGGAAGCCTACATTGCTGACCTGGATGCCAAGAGTGGGGCCAGCCTGAAGCTTACGATCCTGAACCCCAAAGGCAGGATCTGGACCATGGTGGCTGGTGGTGGTGCTTCAGTGGTGTACAGGTAATGGAAGCGAGGTTTTCAGAGGGGGAGGATTTCAGGTGCTGGGAGAACATAATTGCTGCAGCCTCTGGAAATCAGACTCTTCTAAAGCCATTTTTCCTGTACTGTGACTGTTTGGGGTCTCTTCAGAATGAAGATGCTGTACGGATATCTCACCAGCCTGTGGAACATAGCATCCTCTGTGAAATTGAATTTTGGGATGGTTAGGGTTAGATACGGTTTCTTACAGAGATACAGTTCCTTTCTGACTTATAAAGAAACAAGCTGGCTGGAGGCTGTTGAGGGTAATATGATTGTTGTAGTGGTCTCTGAGTTTGTATCTGAGGAGCATGACGAGATTAATCATGACTGGTACTAACAGGAAAGCAGCTTTGTTTTCAGCAGGCAGCTCTGTCCTTCTGTTAAGTGTCACAATTCCCCAGGAGTGTGTTTAGGACCTTTATAGTGACTCAAATTATAACTAATCTCTTAAATAGCTGCTTTTTTTGTTGTTAGTGACACCATTTGTGACCTGGGGGGTGTGAATGAACTGGCGAACTACGGGGAATACTCAGGAGCCCCGAGCGAGCAGCAGACCTACGACTACGCTAAAACCATCCTCTCCCTCATGACCCGACAGAAGCACCCAGAAGGTAAGGGAGATGCTGCAATTCCAAAGCTGTGAAACTGTGTCTGATGGAAAAACCTGGACAAATCTGGGCTGTTACTGTGCTTAGCCCTCCCTGGCAGAGCTTTCAGTGTACTGCTGCCTTCTGAAGGAATCAGGGATGGATTTCTGTCAGCTCTTCTTTCAAAGAGAGGACTTGTGATTTTCCGTGGGGCCTGAGAGATCCTTATCAAACATTCTTGCTTGGTACAAAGCTCTTATCTTCCAGGCTCTACTAAATGCAGCTGCTTTAGGGATTTTTTTCTACTAAACGCAACTGGTTACTCTGCAACTTTGTTTCGCTTGATGTCCTTAACTGCTTCCTGATCTTGGAGTATTCTGCAATTGAAATGGTTTTATTTACCTGTGTTTCTTCCCTCAGGGAAGATCCTGATAATTGGAGGCAGCATTGCAAACTTCACCAATGTAGCAGCCACCTTTAAAGTAAGTGACCAGTCACAAGCACCCGGTTGTCAGCCCCCAGCCCTTCTTCCCAATTCCATGTTTGGCTGAGGCTCATAGTCCATCTCTTCCAGGAGTTCCTGAGATGATGGGACAGGGCAAATGTCTGGCTGCCTGGGTCACCTGTCCTGTGTGTTTCTTTTAGGGCATTGTGAGAGCAATTAAGGATTACCAAGGCCCTCTGAAGGAGCATGAGGTGAGGATCTTTGTACGAAGAGGAGGCCCGAACTACCAGGAAGGCTTACGTGTCATGGGAGAAGTTGGTAAGGACCAAGCTTGTCCTGAAGTTTTGTTCTTGCTTCTTGTTTCTTCCACTTGCTTTCTGCTGAGCTTTGTCAAGGTTAAATGCTGTACTTCGGCAGAGCTTTCCCCTGGGGGAGGCTGACTGCTCTTGTGTACTTCCACAGGGAAGACCACGGGGATCCCCATCCATGTCTTTGGCACGGAGACCCACATGACTGCGATCGTGGGCATGGCGCTGGGCCACCGGCCGATCCCCAACCAGCCGCCCGCCGCAGCCCACACCGCCAACTTCCTCCTCAACGCCAGCGGCAGCCCCTCGGTGAGTTCCTGCCCCCCTGTGAAGGGGGACACGGGTGAGGAGCCTTGTGGAGGCAGCTGCCCCTTTCCAGACGGGCTGGAAGCAGATTTTGGCCACTAGCGTATTTGTAGGCAGCTTTAGGAAAACAAACGTGACTCTAGCTGCGCAGTTTATCAGGAGAGGCCACCCCGATGCCCATCTCACTCGTGCAGAAAATGCGGCCTCTCAAAGCTGACAGTGTGACTGTTGAACCTACTGGGTCATTCAGTTTCCTGTCACTTGACTGAAATGGTCCTGTCTGAAAACTCTTTGGTTTTCTTTGTAGTAGAAAGTGAGGCCACCTCCTCCTCTGTGCTCCAGGCCGTACCTGGAGCACTGTCCCTCACTGACTTGGCTTCTGAATCTTTCAGACTCCAGCACCGAGCAGAACTGCCTCCTTCTCTGAGTCCAAACCAGATGGTATTGCTCCAGCTAAGAAGGCAAAACCAACAGCACCTCTTGGTAAGTCCAGCTCTGGGAGTGCTGCTGGCAGTGCTCTGCTGTTCCCAAAGACAGGATGGGCATGAGACAAATGCTTTTTTTCCTGGGTATAAAGGGAAGCAGTTTTGTGGTACCTGCCTATCTTTGTCTGGAGTGTAGCTAAGTGGTTTAGCAGCTCACTTGTGCCATGAGCTCGTACACGCAGCGAGTCAGAGTTGCCCTGATCTGGGATGTTCAGGAACAGCACATTGAGAGGAAGTACAGTGAGAGGGCTCCAGTCTGCTCGTTTTTTAACAAGAGCAACCACTGAGTGCTGTGGAGAGGAGGACTGCTGCAGCACCTGCCTGGGTGCCTGGCCAGGGGGCTGGCAGCAGCCAGCTCTGTCATATCGTTGCATGAGTGATTCTCTCTTTAACAGATTCAATCCCAGCCTCGAGACCTGGTTCAGGTAGGACCCGTGTGACCAGCTGAATGTGCCTGGCCTCGCTGGCAGCTGACTCTTTTTAGTTCTTGGTTTTGTTGCTGTTTTTTCTCTCCAAAAGTTTGCTGTGTTGTCTGGTCCTTTCCTCCTGCCCAGCATATTTAGCTGTCACCATGTGAATTTCTCATCTGGTTTTTCAAGTGCAGATCACATATGCCTCTGCACAAATACTTCCTATTTCTGGGGGACAGGGGGCCAGGTCTCAAACAAACTTTGTTTTTTCTTCCCTTCCCCCCCACAACCATCACAGAGAAGAACAGCCTGAGGCACATAGTGAAAAGCTCTGTTCCCTTTGCTTTTCAAAAGGAGGAGTCACTAATTGTGACCAATAACTGGTATCTTGTTTCAAAGGGAAACAACATAGTGCAGGGACCCTGGTTACCAGGTTTGGAAAGTACAGAAAAGTCACAAATGAAGTAAATGTTGGCTTAACCATCTGGCAGACCATTAAAGCTTGTGCTCAGTGAAGTTACTTTGTAGGGACTTTAAGACTCTATTGGGCTCTGTGCTGGGTGAGAATAAACTGCTGAACTGGGAGCAAAGTAGAGCTTTAAGTTACCTCCCTTATCATGAGGAGGGACAGTAGAAGGGGAATTCTTGGATTATTGCTTGCGTGCTCTCAGACGAACAGCATCGCCTCTCTGGGTCTGCGTTTTGGTGTTCCTGGGAACACTCACAGTACCCCCTTGCAGGCACCTGCAAGATAAACAGAATTTTCAGGGTAAGCAGTTCCCTTATGACAAGTCATGTTGCATTGAATCTGAACTGAGAGTGTGTAGGGCTGGAGAGCAAGGACTGATTTTTTTGTTGAAGCCAGAGGTACAGTGTCCTGTTTAATCCCTAATGCTGTTTACCTTTGATCCAAATCCAGAAAGAACTCAGCAGTAGCCCAAGCTGGCATCAGCAGGTGGATCAGCTCTGAGTTTTTACAGTTTTAAAATTAATTCTGCCTGGAGTCAGAAGGAGGGACTCAATGTTGTGCTGTGACAAGTGGTGTAAATAGACTTTAAGCCAACAGTCCATCCTCACTGGCTGAACTGTTGCTTTTCCTGTGACTCTGTCCCCTGAAGCCAAGTTTTGGGCCATGTATAAATTCTTGCAGCCATCAAGTTTGTGTTGGATTCTGATCATTTAAAAAAAAAAAAAAAAGGAAAGAAAACCCAAGTATGTTGAGCTGCTGTATTTTCTTTGCCCCTGCCATTTCCTGCTTTTTTTTTTTTTTTTTTTTTTTTTAAATTTCCTATAATTTTCCTATGGTGCCCTGACCAGCCTCTCGTGGCTCACCCAGACTGTGGGCTACATGCAGATAAATAAAGGAAATTCAAAGTTCTCTTCAGCTTTGCATAAGAAAACTGGGAGGAAGATGAAAGGCCCACAAGAGGAGAGGCAGAAGCAGTTTTTACTTCTCTTCTCTCCTATGCCAGCTCCCTCCTGTGATTCAGTTGCCCATTTAGTGAACCCCAAAACCTGGCTGTTGTGTTCAGAATCCAGGGAAGGGGTTGCTGCTTCATCTACAGTTTCTTCCTTAATTTGGACAGTGTGGCTACTCCATCCTGCAAACTGCAGTTCATCTCCTGGGTTCAGTTTGAGTGGGGGGAATACACTCATCCGTGAGCTGTTCAGCAGGCCTTTGGCAAAGTTGCGGTTCGTGTCTTGCCCAGGTGTTCAGTTTTGAACATGGTTTGGTTTTTTTCCCCTCTCTCTGAGCAGGTAAAGCCACGACACTGTTCAGCCGCCACACCAAGGCGATCGTGTGGGGGATGCAGACCCGGGCTGTCCAAGGAATGCTGGACTTTGATTATATTTGCTCCCGGGATGAGCCCTCAGTGGCTGCCATGGTTTATCCGTTCACGTAAGTAGCCTGTGACTGTGTTGCTTTTCCATTTCCCTCCAACTCTTCCGTGGCCTTCCTCCTCTCTCAGTCTCTGTGGTTCTTTAGTGGAGCTCTGCCCTGCTCTCCATCCCTGCTGGAACACCTTCTCCTCTGCTCCCTTCCACCCCCAGGTTGGCTTTGTAGGCTGCTCCGTTTTCTTCAACCATTGATTTCAGGCCGCGCTGTTGAAACAGCTTAATGTTCACCACAGAACTGAAGTTCCACTTCATGTGCTTTTAAAAGACGTTCAAATTCTGTTCTTCACTCAGTGAGTAAGGCAGGTGTGACTACCTGGGCTTTCTTTCCAGCCCCCGGCTCAGCAAAGACAGGCAGGCTGTGTAAGGCTCCTTCCACTCACCTGCTGTTGGCTGTGTGCGTGTCTGAGACACCTTGATTTGTGCCTGCAGCAGCAGGAATTACCCCTCCAAATAGTATCCCGAATTATAGCAGCTCTGCTGACAGACTAAAGCGGGTATGTAGCCAAACAAAATTAAAAAAAAATAAAATCTTGTTCATGTTCTTTCCAGTAGCAGCAGTGGTTAGTTAGCAGGCAGGAAGCCTGTGGATCCTTCATGGGATAGAGAGTTCCCTTGTGGTGTTCATCCTCTTTTACTCATTCCTACAGGGATGAGAGGGGCTATTGGGTGTGCATGAACTG
>VWPU01011795.1:0-54209 GCA_013398955.1 Callaeas wilsoni
TATATATATATTTATAAATTTTTGTTTGCCTGTTTCTTTTTCTTGCAAATCCTTTGGAATTGCTGCCAGGGAGAAGCTAGTGAAACATGCTCCCCACGCCAGCGGCCGAATGCTCCCTCCCTGCACCTCAGGTACCCTCATCTGTTCCTCTTGCTGACTCCGTCGCCCAGCTCCAGCTCGGAAGGGAGCGGGGAGCTGCGGTCCCCTGTCCCCAGTCTGCCGGGGCCACCTGGCTCCTCGCCTTCCCTGGGCGAGGGCGTGTCCTTGCAGAAGTCCGTGACCCAGGAGGGCATCGAGAGGAAGCCTCGAGGGTCAACGGTGTAGAAGGGCTTGGCGTGGTGAGCGGCGGGGCGGCGGGGCGAGGGGCTGGCGTGGAGGCTGCTGGTGCTGCTGCACTTCTTCACCAGGGTCAGCCCTGGGGGAGGCGGCGAGAAGAGCGAGGTCAGCGAGAGGCTGCTGAGCGTCTCCGAGGGCTCGCTGTTGTTGCCACCCCCGCGCAGGCTGCTGCCCGCCCCCTCCTCATCCGAGGGGTCCATGGAGTCGTGGTGGGTGCAGCCGGGGCTGGTGCTGCCGCCGCTGCTGTGGCTGCGCTGGTGGCGGCACAGGCTCCGCAGGCTGAAGAGCCCCCGGCCCCGCAGGCTCCGGCGGCGGGAGGCGGGGGACAGCGGGGCTGCCAGGGGTCTTTGGCCGCCCGCCGCCGGCACGGGGCACAGAGCCACCGGCAGGTCCACGGTGCACTGCGGAGAGTCGCTGAGGTTGAGGCTGTCCTCCAGCGTGGTCTGCAGGCTGCCGGCCGAGCTGCTGCTCCGGCTCTCCAGCGACGTGTCGCTCTCGGGGGGCTGGGGAGCGGAAGCACAAAAACACAGTTCTCAGCAAGGAGATGGGCAGTGGGCAAGAGACTTGGCCTTATTTGTTTTGGGAGTACTTCGGAGTGTGAAAATAAGCCACGACAGCAGAAAGGGGAAAAGCTCCAATTCCTCTCTCACTCTATTCTGCTTGGGGAAGGGAGCTATAAACCAACCAATGCTACAAGGCACCAGCCACGCATTTCCTTCATTCCTAGGGGATATTTCCTTCTGGGTAAGGAGGAGGAAAAGTTTCGATATTTTGAGCTAGTTTCATTCTGCTTTAGGATGAATCTACCCCTCCCATGTGAAGTGCTCCACCAAAGGGAAGGAATGCTGGGTCTGTGAGCCCTGCAGCTCCCAGCACTGGGCTCTTCCTGAGCACTGATGGTCCAGGAGGCAGCAGAGCAAAGGCTTCCCTTGGGTCCTCACTCATGGCTTCCCTATAAACCTGCCACACAGACTGTGGACACATCTATCAGCTGGACAGGAATCAAGGGACTTCTATACAGAACTCCTCTCATTAAAAAAATCAGCAATATCTGTGGAGAGAAAAGAGGCCCCGTGGTTCTTTTGACCAGCACTAGTGGCAATGATGGCATTTAGGGCAGAAAGGTGAGGTCTCCTTCCAGCAGGAAGAGGAAACAGCCTTGATTTCCTTGTATCAGGGCTCATCTAGTTAAGCTGTATTTTAGTTGTTTCTAGGAAATTGGTCTGCACTATGAGATCATCAGTGGGAATGATGCATGTAGGACTGGAAGCAGTCTCCTGAAGCAGTCTCCACAGTTACTCAGTACAGTCTGCATCACATAATCAGAACTTTACCAATTTCTTTGTAACAATTGAGTACTTTTGTCCCAGTGGTGTGCCAGCTCCAAGGCTCTACCTCTTTGTGTCTTAACTTATGCAGTTTCAACACTGCAACAACTCAGTCATCTCAGACCATGGCTAAATTTATCCTTGGTGAATTTATACACGTTAGTATTGTGCCAACAGTGTCTGTAACACATAGCTGGATAAAATCTGATTTTATTTTTTAGTTTGTCTGGAATAGAGTGCCCCTGTTCATGGAGTATCTTCCAAGAACGATAACTGGGATCTCTGCTGGGCTTTCATCTCTTTGTCTTCTGCCCTTCAGAGATGCCTGATCTCCCCCCAGTGCTTTTATTCTTCTCTTTTGTTAGTGAGAAATAGCTGCCTTTTCAGAAAGAGATGGCACCTTTCTGGGATGTGAGAGTTAAGTAGGCAGGGCAAAACAGCGAGCTCAGAACACACTGTGTGGATGGGGCACTAAGGGATGTGGAAGATGTAGGTGGGAAGAAGCCTGTTCCAACCAAGAAGGTGCATGATCTGGAGTCACAGTATTAAGAGTACCCCAGGAGGCTGTGCAGCTGTCACCTCCCTGGCTCACACCATGGCTGCTGTGCATGCAGGTGTCTGCAGCACACCCAGTCCCAGGGACTCAGGGGGGAGCTACAGAGTGATGTGATTTCATCTTCATGTGGGGCTCACTGCACCTGTCAAACTATTTGTTGATCCAAAGCAGAAGAATGTATGACTTCATGGGGTGAGAGCTATCCAACACCACTTTGTTATACCAACATCTCTCCTCCCCCACCCTCCTGCATTCTGCAGTCCACTGTGCTCCTCCTACAGATCCAGGTTACCCAGCCCGTGACCACAGCTGCCTCTCTCCTTCCTTTGCCCTCCTCCTTGCTCAGCCCCCTCTCTTTGGGTGGGATGTGTAAATTGAGTCTTCCTAGCAAACAGAAGTGGGGGGTCCTCACCTGATGGAGAAGTGAGCAGTTCACACCTGGAGATCTCAGTGATGCCCACGAGCCTTGCAGAGAGATCTTAGGAAGGTTGCGTGGACACGAGTCTTCCTCAGGCCCTGTCTGGGTGGCAGAGATGGCTGGGTGGAAAAATTCTGCTGGTACAGGTAACAGAGGGGAAGATGCACCTGGAGAGAAGGGCCTGGGAGGGACTGACAGAGCACCAAAAGAAAGGGGAGGAAAACAGAAGAAAAAAAAAAGTTGAAGAGTCTTCTGATTTTATTTGGTGCCTTTGCCGCTGTTACGCTGAGCAGTCTCAAGTTCAGTGAACAAAGGATATTCAGGAACATGCACTCCTGGCCAAGAAGCCTCAGTCTGGTGTTCAGACCACGGGTCCCACTTTTTGCACAAAGACCTGCACCAGACCAGGAAGACCTAACACAGCTCAGAGCCATAAGATAACAGGCCAGCTCTGCTGTTGCTCTCACAGAGAAATGCTGAGCTATAATGACTTGATTCAAGTATGTATCACTGCCAGAGGACTTTCATCCCAGATCCTGCAAGGCAAAGGATGAAGGGAGATAAATTAAGTGGTAGTTTGGGAAAGCTGGGGACCACAGGGGACCAGGGCATGCTCAAGAGTAGAACTGGAGCACTTCCACCAAGGGCAGACATGTGTTAAGTGTTCCCTGAACCTGTACTTCGTCTCAGGGGGCAGCAGTGCTTTACTGTGCTGAGTGAGCACAATTCATCCAGCTGGCAGGTCAGGAGAATCTGTCCCCACTCTTTTCTGACCATACAGGGGTGCACTACTGTGAATGCAGATCAGCACTTCCACAATATTTCACATAGTCATGTCTGAGGTAACATACAAAAACTAGCAATAAAAATGAAGGAACTGCTCCTCCCCCCATTCCTGAAGCAAATTAGCAAACTGAAAGCTAATTCTTAGTTGATGTAACCCCAAGTCACATTAAATCTCCCCCTGGCAGAGGGAAAGCAGGGGAAAAACAGAGCTGAGCCAACACACAGTTTCAGCAGACCTGGAGAATGAGAGCCCTGCTCACCTTTGGTACTTTCATGCTTTAGCCAAGACTGAACTGAGTTGAAAGGAGTATTCTCCATTTCACACAGGTAACTGTCTGGGTTTGTAGACCCATCCTCACTGGATGCTGGAAGCAGGCATTCCCCCAGATTGTCTGCCCCACTGGAGTCAGGGTTGTCCTGGCCATCCTGCTGGAAAAAATAAGTGAGGACAAAGCCTTGTGAAATTTAATGGAAGATGATAGAACAGACTTTTCAAAGCCTCAAGAAGAGCTGATTCTGATACCTTTAAGCTAGCTAAGAGATGCTCAATTTTCCAGCCCTAATCGCCTAACTTTTGACTAATTCAGAGAAAGTTAGTAGTGAAGAGAGCTTTCAAATACATGTATTCTTTTGTTCTCCTCAAATCCTACTCCACAGTATATCTCTATGGAAAGGCTCTTGAAAAATGACCAGAATTATATTCCTCAGCAGGGACACCTGGATGAATACAGAGCACCTGAAATGAGCAGGGGCATAAGTACAGCACATGGTGTAAGACGCCCATGACTGCCTGGGGCTAACCTTGATCTCCTTAGGACTCAGATGAGCAGCGTTTCGATTGTCTGACTCATCTCCTAGAAGGATGGAAGAGGACTTGTCTGAGTTGAGGGATAACGCTTCCATTTCAGCCAGCTGAACCTGCAGGAAGGGAAAGGAGCTATCACAGGTCATGCCTGGAATCCACATTTCAAGCAGTCACACTGTTTATGGTGGATAAGTGAGAGCCTGTAGACCCAAGATCAATTTTAGGTTATATTCCTTGGATTCATCAGGAACTGCCTAACCCAGACCTGGGCTGGGCAGGAGAATTCACTTTTTAAGAAAGGTTGAATATACGATCTGCAAGCAGCCCACTACCAGTCCATGCTCCTCTAGTGCCAGAATTGGAGGAACGAGTCCTGTATCTGTCACAGCGATACAGCTGGCCCAAGGCCCTGCAAGTAAAGCCAGGCAGGCAGAGGGGCCCCTCAGGCTGGTGACAGGTCAGCCAGCTCTGCTGAGGGAAGGGGAGTGGACCCCTCTCTTTGAAGGCACCACAGACAGCCCTGCTTAAACATGAAGGTGCTTTCATTCCAGGGAAAATCATGCCTCTTGCAGTCCATGCCAGTATCATGCTTTTCATATTCTCTTACCTTCATTACTGAAACCCTGCTTTCTCTCCAGCTTTCCTGCACCTTGCCTTTCCCGTCCCCTCGAACCCACCCAAGACCTCACCTAACACTGTCTTCCATTCTGTTCTCCATCTCTAAACTTAGCCCTCCCACACACCCACATTTGAGCTCTCTCGCTTTCTGAAAGCAAGTCTGATCACTACACCTCTCTCATTCTTGTGCTTCTGCTCCAGTCCCATGACTGACCTTGCTTCATCTTTTGGCCTGTTTCATACCACATATGCCCCTCTCCCATTCTCTTTCCTCCAAGCTTGTAAACCCCCTCTGCCTAACAACTCTTTCTCACAATGCCTGAAAAGTATCTTCTTTTTCTACCAGCCTAAGCAGTTACTCTGTCCCTCCTGTGCTTGGATTTCCATCACTGGTCTCTAGAGTGCCACCAGTTTGCACCACCAGCAGCTAACTCTTGAGAGCTGTATTCTGGGTTGTCTCAGTCGGGACAGCTTCTGGCCACGTGTTTGTGTTTGCAAGAGGCAAGTACAGCTCTTGTGCCATGACAGCAGGTGAAACATTTGGAGAGATGACTTTCAAGCTGGAAGTTTAGTGGCTTGTGCCAATGCCAGAGACTGGAAGAGGTCTCCATCTGAGGGATAATGCACTTTTAACAGACAGAATGGAAAACTGGAGCTGGATATACATAAAGTGCAGAAATGACATCCTTATTTGAGGTATTGTTCTGACACAGGAACATGGTGCTGTTCAACCCTGGAGAAAGCCCAAAACCAACAACTGCTGCTCGGAGCACGAACGCACAGAGAGCCCACAATGAACTTATGCCAGGGATGCTACACAACCACCAGTCAGCAACAACTTGTGTGGAGAAGCACAGTCTTCATTCAGTCCCACTTAATGTGAGAGCTTGTCTGTTGTTCTCCTAAGTGCCTTCTACACCAAAACAGCCTTACAGCTGTACTTGCAGAGACAGGAGCATGACATATGGTAACACTTGTGACTACCTTTGCCATCCATAAAAAAGGATTTCAACAAAAGCCAGAACAGTCTGTTTGTCACTGAACTGCTTGCTCGAAAATCCTGACCACCCTGGGATCTACACAAAACTCACAATGAACAAAGTCATGACTAAATAAATGGCAGGTGTGGAAACACATTTCACTGGTGCTCACTGACAAACTCCTACCATGGCTAAACACACTTCAGTCATCCTTCTACAGATGTCTGTCAACCATCCCAGGAGTGAAAGGATGGCAATGATAAGAGAAGAGGTTAGCACCATGTAAAAATGAGGTTTTGTTCTTACTGCCTCCCCTACTGAGGAATATTTTAAAATTTACTGACTAAAGATGAGAAACAAAAAATGTCTAAAATTACAGTGTGGGAGAAGAGGCTGTTCACTAAATCACAATCCATGAAACCTGCCGGGAACATCAATCTGAGACACTGAACCATGCACACATATCCCTTAGAAAACTACTTGTAGATATATCTTTAAAAACAGACCTACGATTACAAAAATCCTTAATTGTACAAATAAATGGTTTGAAAATAAAGTATCAGGAATGTAATTGGGAAATGCACTGAGTGCTTCTGCTCAATGCCACAAAAAGCTTAGCACACACTAATGAGTGTGGGTGTATGTTTAAATATTGTGTCCATTCACTGCGCTCAGCATCTTGATGAATTAAACTACCAATGAAATTGGAGGGGACATTTTTGGCTAATACGTGATTTTTGTCAGAAGGGCAGAGTTAAGGCTGACAGAAAAAAACAGTATCCTTGTTGTCCACTCTAACACACATGCACTGAAGAGGACTAGATAAATAGTTTTGCCTATGTAACTTGCTGTCTATTGCTTCTGAGACTGTACAATTCTGTGTACAATACTCATTTGGATATGTTGATATACAAGAGTGCACTCTAATTTAATGACTGTGTGCACTGCTGATGTTAGCTATGACTCCATATAGTGATTTATTATTTAAATTTCCTCAATTTTTTTTTCACTTTGAAATATGAAGAGAAGGTCATGATCAATCGTGGCTTAAAATCCTAAGGTATAGTTTTGACTCCCGTAATCCAAAATAAAACAACTATAGTTTATTACTAAACTCACTCTTGCATAAATAACTTCTTTTTAGTTCCAAATTTTAGATGTATTGATATACCAGTTTTGAAAGTAATTTATGGCTCTATAACAGCCATTAGAAAGTATGATCTAAGAATAATTCTTCAGTTGTGATAATTACATCAAAATCTTTGCTCTAGTTGTGCGTTGCACTTGTAGGTTTTGCTATCTAGTTTCTTCGCTGGAAAATGGGTCGTTGTTGCCGTCGTTCGTAAGCGGGATACTGAAGGCTATCTGTGAGGTTTCCAAATGTAGCAAACTAGTTACAAATGACTTGGGGGCAATCATTCTGCAGCGCCTTAGGAGATCTCATTTGCTGAGAAAGCTGAGCACCGACTGCTGAACATAAAGACTTAAGTAAAGCAGTGGAAATTGCAGGTAATCGAAAACCAGTTATTTGGTTGCATTAATGCAGCATTCCTTTGTGAAGTGTCGCAATAACGATAAACTACAGCAATCTTTGCATTTTGATACTTTCAAAAGGAAGCAATGGGGACAAGCAGACAGCTGAGGAGCTGAAAAAATACCAGAGCATCAGAACTAAGAGACCAAACAAAATACTACTTTCTTCAATCATGGATAGAATGATCTGCCAATAAGAGCTCTTTCCCCAAGTTTCCTTGTTTCTTTTTAAGGGATAACAACATATCGAGTCAGTTATGGGGAAGGAGAGGGTGAAGTTTGCCACTGATGTACCAATTTACTGTCAGAAGAGACACATTACTGGTACGAGTCTGACCACACAGAATCAGATCATCTAAATACAATAAAATTATTTCAGAAATAAAATTATTCTGCTACTCACCTAATCCTTTCCAGACTATTTTGCTCCTCAAGTTTCACAATCTGAAAGGACTAATTGCTTAGGAAGTAGTTTTCCAAAGCATCTACCAACTTTAGTAGCTGAAGTCTAAGCCGTTTGGTGTCCTGCTCTTAGCCACAACCCATTTATCAGCTAACAAACTTTCTCAGTGGGCCCATTTTTATTTAGTTTTTGCTCAAACTAATTAACTGGTTTTCACCACAAACCAATCCTTGCTCACAGACATGACTCTATTCAACAAGGCATTTAAACATGTGCTTAATTGATCGACCTCAATAGGGAATAAGCAAGCACATGATTAAAATGAGGACAAAACACAAGCTTAAATCTCGCACTGAATTGCTCCTGAGTGCTCTCATCGGGGTGAGATCCTTAGAGTCCTCTGTCCAACATGAGCCTGAACCTAGACTTTTCTTGCAGAATTGAACGCAAAAAGAGCTGCCAGGATGCCTTCACAGTCATTTCTTTGCAGGTCATTCAGTCCCTCCTGACCCGTATCCTGTCACGTCTCACTTTTCCACCACCTCAAACATCCACATGTGGCTGAGGAGGGCAGGCCTGTACTAGAGGCAGTATCAGCACTTCACAACAGATAACAAACACAGGTCAACAAGCTCTACTGTCTACACAATCTACAGTGAGGAGCACACATGGGACGACCTGCGGGCACGTGGGTGTGGGTGTG
The DNA here is from genome assembly GCA_013398955.1 of Callaeas wilsoni. Taxonomy (NCBI): domain Eukaryota; kingdom Metazoa; phylum Chordata; class Aves; order Passeriformes; family Callaeidae; genus Callaeas; species Callaeas wilsoni. The sequence continues at coordinate 8,467 of VWPU01011795.1, forward strand.
CAGGTCTGGGGGGAAGAGTCCCCTCACACATCCTCGTACGCAGGTTACCTCTTGCTTGTCATGGTTACACTTCTCGCACATGGCCGGCGAGGAGTAATGATGGAAGACGGAGCCCGATAGGTTATCGATGATCATTAACTCCCCGTCGAAGGAGTCCTTAATAATTAAAGAGACACTGTCCAGCCATAAGTTCTCCTAGGGGACAAGAAAGGGGGGAGGATGGGAGAGATCATTTTAAGAATGTCGAGTTTTTTGCTTTCAAGTTTCATGTGAATTTGGGGCTGGGTTCTCCACCCTGACTCATCTGGAGCATCATCTTGTTCTGCAGGTACTTGCACAGGGTCACTGGGGGGAACATTTGCTCCACAGGGTGTGTAAAGGTGCCAGAGTTCAATGAAAAAAAAAAAAAAAAAAATAAGGAGGGACAGTCTTCACTCACTTTCAGTGCTCACGTCTCCCTTCCAGCTCTGCTGGAGTCACTCACTCTCGATCTGCCATTTCTCCTGCACTCTTCTCCTGAGCTCCCCTCTCAAATTTGCTCCTGTCACACCTTTAGCTGATCTGCTCCATCCCTCCTCTGCTGGCCCTCAGGTTCCTACACCATGATGACAATGAACAGGACACACTGCAGTCACAGCCTTATCCCTACATGATCCTATCAACTCAAAAGCCTACTGCTGAAAGCAAACCTTTCACCCTGAGGTGGAAGACTCTGCTGCTGCTAAGCCCTCAATCATCTAAGCTGCCCAGCTACTGCCCACAGCTACTTGCTGCAGTCTGGTTAGTAAATTCAAAGGTATACTCACTTGGGCTGGAGAGTAACATCTCATGCACAGATGTCCTTCAGGATCTGTTCTACCACCACCTCCTCCTGTTCCTGTTCCTTTTCCCTGTCCTGAATTTGGAGAGCCTGACTTGTGGGAGCACAGCCCATGAGTAATTTCCATTTCAAGCTCAGCATCCATCTCTGCATCCTCCTGGGCCTCCTTGTTGCTGTCGTCGAGATGTTTCATGAGCACAGCTACCACCACATTGATGAGGACAAACTGGGCTGTGAGCACAAAGCTGACAAAGTACAGTGGGGAGATGAACTGCAGGTTGCTGAGACAGCTCCGGTCATCATGGCTGCAGTCACGCAAGGTATCCTTGAGGGGAAGTTGGGATTCAGAGGGAACGATGGAAGGAAGGAAGGAAAGACTAAAGTAAGAACAGAAGCCTGGCTGTTCTCTCTGTCAAAAAACACTGATGCCAATGGAAAGAACAAGGCAATCACTTGTATCACCCCATACCTTTTGGCATAATGAGGTCCCCAAAGAATCTGGGACACTCTCTGTTCATATGCTGTCTGCTTCGGAGCAAAACCGTCCAAAGGCATAAAAAGCAAACTTTCAGACAATGACATGTTGCTGCCACCGTAGCCCCACACATGTGAACAAGACCAAAAATGAGCAGGCTGGTACTGCCTTCTCCCATCTATACTCAAAAGCACCATATGTGATGAAAGAACTTTCCTTTCTCCATGTCCTCAGAAGGAAGTATTTATTTTGTATTTTCCTGGTAGCTCTGCAGATGAGTGCCATGTCCAACACTCAGCTTTGATAACAGTCCTGACTACAGTGGATATTCCCTTAGCCTAAATGATTTTCTTGTTCCTCTCGAGGAAAATTGGCTCTTTTCTCAATTAGACGTCTCTAGGACTAGATGAGCCCAAGGTCTGAGTTACCATGGTGGGGAAAGAGACTCTGGACCAAGCCCAGACCTTATCTAGCAACCGAGCTCTGTGTTCTGTGCTCCTCCTTCAAGCTCTGCTGAACAGACCACACATCAGAATTTCTCTCTCCCCACATGCAGGAGATCTTTGCCCCCAGGTCCAAGTTACCTTCATGATCCCATTCCAGTTGTCACCCGTGGACACCTGGAAAAGTGTGAGGAAGGCCATCCCAAAGTTCTCGAAGGTGGCGTGGCGGCTCATGCCCTCGCAGGGGTTCTCATCATTGCACACTGAAAAACAAGGGGAGCGCAGCACTCAGGGGAGGACACGCTACCCTGAGACCAATAGCATGAACTCACAGCCTGAAGACCTCAGGTAATGAACGGTACCAGCACCCTGCCCATCAGTTGGCTGTTGGCCACCAATATGGAAAAATCCCTGATGGTCCAGCCCAGGATATCAGCCAGTGTAACTGTTGCTCAGGGGTATCCTCCCAACATGTCATTCTGCTGCCGTTCTTCTCGATCAATATTCCGTGGCAAGAGATGTAAATAAACTTTCACAAACTTTTTCTCGTAATCTTGAAGGCAATGTCAGGGATGGAGTGCAGGAAAAGCAAATGTTTAAGAATGTAAGAGAAAATGGAGGCTGCTTTTATTTTGTTGGGCTGTTAGGACAACAAAAATTTAAAGGAAGATTGCTCTTACATCAATTATGCATAAAGGAGAATAAAGTCCATCAAATAATTCAGTCCCTTTATTGAAGAGTTCCGATTTTGAGAAACCCCAACCAGCATGTCTGCAGCTCACATTGGAGCATGGTCTGCTTGAGACTTACCCAGTTTTCCAAAGAGCTCCACTCCTAGAGCAGCGTAGATGAAAAAGAGGAGCATGAAAAGGAGTCCAAGGTTTCCCACCTGAAAGCAAACGGCACTGTCAGCCTATCCCAAAGCTTATTTCATCTGTACAAAAGTGTTTCTGCGTTTCAAAGTCTGAAGAGAACAGCAGTGAAATCCCGGCGTACAAATGTAACCAAACAATTGCTCAACACTTGAGAAAGGTTCAGTGATGGTTCCAGTTGCCATCAGGGCTGGGGGAGGAGCAGGCAGGTGGGAAGAGAAGGCATGGAGAAATTAAGGACTTAACAAGGTTTTTTTGAAACCCTGAACAGTTTCTGGTCTGAATGCCTGCGGTCACTGGGCCTATGTTAGGATCATCACTTCAGGAATCTAGTCATTGCAACTGCTGTGCCATCCAAATTCAGAGAATAAATAAATGATTCAGCCCACCCACTCCCCTGGACTGCCATATCCTGGCTCCCTACATACTCACTGGAAGGAATTATTTCTGATGACTAAATTAGACACCATAGTAAATGCTGTGAAAACACAGTGCTGGGTCTGTGTCTACAAGGTGTTAAGAAAAGGAAGTTAATAAAACTTAGCTAAGGACTACATTTCCAAAGGGCTCTTTAAAATTACAACTCTATTCACTATTAAGAATTGCTGCAGTGTAACAAAGATAGGAAGGGAATTTAAACAGGACAACTGGAGATGCCTTGTATGCCATTAGCAAGCCAGAATCCCTGAGTTGAGTCTGTGCTCTAGGAACAAAAAGAGAAAGGTCAGGAAGAGGATAAAGCACAAGGGAAAGGACAGCTTATTTTAAACTACTTCTTTTGGCAAAGCCAATAAATCTTAGAGAATAATATTACAGATAATTCAATTGTCCCCCGAAGACCCAATATATAAAATATGGAGACTAGATTCATTCTTCTAATGGTGAAACTGGTGGATTTTAGACCTTTAAGTTCAGATTTTTACACAACTGTAAGTATGGAACGATTTTTTTATCCCTGCTACACAACTTTATTAAACAAAGCCAACCTGTTATGGAAGGTAGGAAAAGCCAGTCAATAGGAAGTCACAGGCTTTGATGCTGCAGGGATTAAGTACTGCTTGTTATTATCTTCCAGGGAATACCTAGAGACCAAACTTTCAAACATCTGCTTGCTTTGGGGCAGATATTACTGACCTCCAGCAGACCTGACCGAACAACTTGGTTAGCAAAGGAGCCGTAGGTAAATGGGCAACAGAAAAATCAGAAATTAGAAAGTATGGAAGAAAATACTTGTGGTTTGTGGCTAGGACCAGGAACAGAGACTCACAGGTCCCAGCTGTGCTCTTTGCCATCCTGAGCAAAACACTTAACTGTCTGATGACTTGGTTTCTCTGTCTACATGACAGGGATATAAATATTTCCTCCTCTCTTATTTACAATCAGTATTTTGGGGGTAGAAATTGAATCTCATCATTTAAGTGCAAATATATTGCAGAGTCCTCTTACCAACAGTTTCTGGATACTATTTCATCCAGCTCTTAATATCTGTGTGCATTTATCTGAGTTTCAGAACAAACATGCCACAGAAATGCAGACACTGGATCTGAAGACCTGCTCTGTCCCAGATCCTTGCCTGAGACAAATCATCTGTTGTGGCTCCTGGAATGGAAAAGAGCAAGGTGCAAAGAAGCTGCAGTGAGCCAGTCTGTGGCAGTAGAGCCAGAACTAATAAAAATTTGCTTTCCAGATCTGCCTGCACTAAGAACATCCTTCATGTCCCCTTCCTTCTATTGTCCAGTGTATCTCAGCCCACAACTATCCTGAATGATGTTGTGTATCCTACATATGAATTATTAATATTGTTGTTATTACTATTATTATAAGAAATCACAAATAATTATTGTTTAATAAAAAGCTTGGGAGATCAGACAGAGCTCAGGATCCATAAAAGCTCACGGAGTTTCCCTCTCACTTTTATGCCATCAGATTCCTCTAATTCAGATTGACATTTATTGTCACCAACATCAGAAGTAAATTCCCTGGGTAACTACTCATGCTGTTTTCAGATTGATTCCCAGCTCATCATCACTCACCAGCACTGGCACATTAGCTGATAAATCAACTGACAAATGCCTGTGCATTTTGATATCACGGAATAGTGTTGCCTTCTCAGGGCCTGCCAAGAGACTGGTCTGATGTATGATCCGTAGAGCCGCTTGGTGCCATTACTCCTTGCTTAACAATTCTCCCTCAACAATCCAAAAGGAAGGGGACCAGACTCCCTGACTGCTCATCCATCACGGAGGATGCTCACAGTGGGCTTGAAGCCTGTGTAAAGCGCCGTGTCAGCATCTCGTTTGGGAGCAGCTGCCACTCACAGCTCATGAGATCCTTCTGTCTCGATGTCTTGCAGCAGACACTTAACTGCCGGCTGTGTGAGCCACAACAGAGCGTGTCACTGCTTCTCATACATGAGAGGCTCAGAAACACAAAGGGATCCAGGAGGAGAAAAGAAGAAAAGGGAGGAAGTGGGAAGCACTGGCTAAGAAAAGGAGTGATGAGAGTGCGAATGGAAGAGAAGGAGGGAAAACGGGGCACATTCAGGGAAGGGTGAGAGGTGTAGTGACAGAATGATTTCCTTTTCTCCTGAAATGGCTTCCAATCACTCTTCCCTTCTTATGGAGAGGGGAGAAAGGAGCCAAGGACTAGTTGCAAACAGACACTAGCTAGGCATGAAATCTACCCTTATCCAGGAGTCAAGCTTCATTTCTTTCACATGCTGAGGAAGAGAGATGTGAAGTGAGGTGTAACCCAATGAATGACACGAGAACTTGGACATGACCTTCAGGCAGTTGCCTGCACAACACAGTAGACACCATCTCTGAGACTCTACAAGAATCAATCCTCTGGAAAAAAAGGACAGAAGAGGAGAGTCTTTTGGGAAGATGTTTTACCTGTGGCAGGGCTTGAACAACAGTATCCAGCAGCGCTCGCATTCCTGTGGCCATCTTCAGTAGCTTCAGGACTGCCAAAACAAGCACAAGAGAAGTGTTGGTCAGACTGAGCTCAAAGGCATCCTTTGTGAGACTTACTAATGACAGCAGCACAAGAAAGATGTCCGATGTCCTGTCTCCCCTTGCCTTAGAAAAACTGGACTTTCCCCTTTCCTCTTCTCCCTTTTGATGGTACAAGCCCAGTTGTCCTTTCTCCTCGAGTTCATATCCTTTTTACTAAATATTCTATTTCTGCCACCCATGCCTATTAGGCTGCTTCTGCTTTACCTAGACACTCTAGCCAAGTGCTCTTTTTCCTAGGAACGTGTATCCTAATTGTCCTTCTGCTTTGATTTTTCCTTCCATCACTTTCTCTTCCTTCAGCCATCACTGTTATGCCATCTTGGCACACCTTGGCCACCACCATGAAGATTCAAGCCCTTACCTGTTCAAATTTCAACCTGCTTGGTGGCCTCTTCTCCCCACACCACTAGCACAGTTGCCCCATAAATGAGTAACAGAGAAAGTTCAGCTCTCACATGATCTGCCCACTCTCCCAGTGCTTCACCTCCCCAGGAACCAGAAAGCCTGAGCTTCTAGGGTGTCCTAGATCCTAGAATCCCTGCTGGAATGTGATGAAGGACCCCAGAGGCTCCTTGAGAGCTGGGGACAGGGCAAGCTCACGACTCTACAGCCACTGCTCATTGAGTCATGGCACTGAGTTGCACTCCATGGGCAGATACATCCCTGCTCTGGCTAGTGTTTTCTCTCACCCCGGGCGATACGCAGCACCCTCATGATCCGGATGATAGTGGGGTTAATTGGGAGAGCAGCGTTGATTTCAATCTCTTCCAGTGTGATGCCCATGACAGATAACAGCACAATGGCCAGATCTAGCTGGTTCCACCTTTAGAAGAAAAATTGAAGAGAATAAACAAAGATAGAGTTTTTCCATTTCCCTGAAAAAGAAAGTGAATTGTCTCCACTTAATCCTAAACACTTCCTTATGTATGCGTTCAAGGCCCCACTCTGAGTCAGCCTATATGGGCTTTTCCAGAGAAACAGAGATTAACTTTGCACACACCCTGAGCAGCCAGAGGCAAGCCAGCCTGATTTGAAAGCATGGAGCTATGTTACTGTGGCGCTATGCTTTGACTAATGGGCTCAGCTTTTTACGACCTTACTACCTCGAATCAACTTTGCTATATATGTTCTGCTTCAGCATGCTCACAGTTTGCCTCGAGGGCAGGAAAAAAATGTCTCTCTCTAACCTCATCTCCTTTGCTTTCTAGCCCAATCAGCAGACTCCAACCAAGCAGCAATTTTTGGACAACTCTTGCTATTGCTTAGGCATTGCGGCTTGTGAAAGATGAGGTTAGGTCCATGCTGTGCAGAACTAGGGAGGCAGTCAGAGCACTCTGCCACCACTTCGCGGTCTAGATAAGGCACCGTTCTCAAACTTCTACCCCAAACCCAGCTGTCCCACAGCCACAACTGACAACCCTCTGTTCACCTGTCTTTGAAGAATCGCCGCAGACCAAACGCCACCAGCTTGAGGACTGCCTCAAACACGAAGACAGTGGTGAACAGGTAGTTGCAATACTTGAGGGCGGTCTCCAGGGACTGCCACAGAAAGAGAGGGTAAAGAATTGAGGCAAAAGCAACATCAAATACATAAACCCCCTGTGCAGGGACTCTCCTAAGTGCCGGGAATTCATCGTGGGGTGTGGAAGCTGCCCCAGGTATACATTGTGGGATGGGGAAGATGTCCCACGCTTCCTACCTACTTGAATGTAGAGGTTGCCTACTAAGGGCAACCGCCAGCCAGCCCCTCTGCCCCATGTTCTTCTCAGGATAAGTTACTGCTCCTTTCCCCTGTACTTTTCAGCATAATCGGGAGGAGGAGGCTATTATGCAAGAGAATACACAAAATGCCATTGGGCTTTTCTTCTGCCACCTGAATGACACGTTGTTAATGGCACTGGCACAGCTATCAACCAGGAGCGAAGCACAGAGATTACTCTGGTGGTGGATTCAGGTCATCTCTGACTGGAGGAAACCCTGCTGTGCCATGGTCTGGAGCCAGCACATCATATCTCTGAGCTGTTTGGCTTCTGGCTCATTTACGTGCTGCCCTTTTGCCACCTCCAAGGACCAATGTGAGCAGTGGGCAGCTTTTGGTGGCATTTTGTACTGGAGGGGTTTGAAGTGCTTTAAGAAGATTGTTTACCAGAGCCTGACAGCAGGCTGGCTTGGCTGGTGCCACGTTCCAGGGAAAGAAGCTGAGGAGTAAGGAAGAGAAGTGACTTGCTGAGGAACAAAGATCTGATGTGAGGACACCAACAGATAAAGGTTGAGAGTTCCTGAAGTATAAAGCTGGGCACCATCTAGGGCAAGATGAAAGCTGGGCAGTTGGGCAAGGTGGGCAGGAAACAGAGGAGCCCGGCAATAGGTTTGAATGAAGACAGACAGATTCAGCTCCTGATCAAAGCCTGAGCTACCTCAGACAATCTGTTCAGACACCAGAGCTGTCACCTAAACCAAGGGTCTTCTGCAGGGAAAATTGAAATGCCACTGGGCAGATGTCATGATGAATGCTTTGTCTACATAAGGAGGCAGAAGGCTCCTTTGATATGTGCAGCATACATTTTTCCCACCAAAGGCACCTACAGCTTTGCCAGGAACCCTGAGAGGTACACAGTCTGTACCCAAACAAAGTATAAAACTTATCTGGCCTCCAAGGTGCTGTATTTGGAATCACACCCTGCAGCTGAGAGAGGCTCTGCTCAGCACTTTGGCCCTGCAGGTTCTCTTTTGAAGAAAAGGTGGCTTGGTAAAGATGGCCCATCCCATGACATACATCCAGCCACTCTGGTTCTCTCAGCTGAGGCCACGTGGCAGGGGAATTGGGCTGACGTTTGGAAGTCTGATGCGAAGCCTGAAGCTCCCAGGACACTGCTGCTTCCATTGCTGCTATTAGGATCCAGGGGAACATAAAAAGCAGAGCAGGCAGCTAAATTTGGCTGACCCACATATCCACTTACTAATATAAAGCACAGAGACTTAATTGCACTGTGCTTTCTAGGGACTTGACTCTTGGTCAGATACCTTCTCTCTATTGATTGCAATAGATAACAAGTGTCTGAGCAGGATCTACCTTTCTGGATACACATGAAATCTTCACACAAATTTGCCTACTACAAAACTAACTCTTACAAAACTTTAACAGTAGTTTTCAGAGACACTCAAGTGTCCTACTTATGCTGGTGGGCAGTGGTCACCAGAGAGCTGTACCAAAATAACAATGTCTAGAGGCAGGACTTATCTCCATGATCTCACTCACCACAGGCTGGTTGTAGTGCTCCAAGGACATAGTGACCACATTGAGGCAGATGATGAAAGTGATGAAGATGTCCAGATAGTGGCTGGTGCAGACCGAATGAATAAGGAGGCGTATGTGGCAGTAGGTAGCGTAGTACGGCAAACGCTGCGCCTCTTCAGTGGAAAGAGGGATATGGGCAGAGTTAGGAAAAAATTAGAAGAAAGAGAGAAATGGGTAAAAAACACTGAGGAGGGAGAAGGCTTAAGACTGGTGATAGGTATTGAAAGAAAAATGGAGTGATGTTGGGAGAGCGAAAAACGAGAAAAGAATAGGTAAAGATAAAGGACATAGGGAGGAGGGGAAAAAATTATAAAAAAAAAAGGAAAAAAAAAAGGAAAGAAGAAGTGGGGAAAAAATATGTGGGAAAAAAGACAAAGAACGGAATACTAGAAAGAAAATCTGTTAGTCTGTGTTTGTGGGAATGGTGCTAAATCAGCATTTCATGTCTTGACAAATTAAGATCACTTATGATAAAAGGGAGCAGATGGTTCAAGGAGAGGCCCTGGGGTGTCATGGGAGAGGAGGGGACAACTGGAGCAGAGAAAGGGAAAGCATGTCCATAGGCTGTGAATGGAAGTCTGGGTAGTGGGGATGATTTCCAGAGGCAAGTATGCTTTAGCAATTTTTATCTAAAGGTAACACATAACAGGACAGAAACACCAGGAATAGAAGGTTTCCTTCACCACAGAGGGTTTGGGATCCCAAGGAGCGACACTGCAACACTGGGGTACTAGGACACAAAACACAGGGGTCTTCCTCTTTTTTTTTCCCCCTCTTCTTTAAATTTGGGTTTAAACACAAGGAATGGTCTGTCTGGATTCTTCTTCAGTCGCCAGCTGAGCTGCAGAAAGCCCAGGTGGGACTTTACCCCGAGCGCAGGAAGCATATCAATGTGTGCACGCCCCATGCCAAAAGTGCCTGTCAGCATGTGCGCAGGGGTGTTTGTGGTACGTTATCTCCTGAGGAGCAGGGTGCTAAAACCCCTCCCCAGTGCCTTCCCTGGAGTCCCAGCAGACCTCCTCAGCCACCCCTCTTCCCCAGACCTCCCCAGTGAGGTGTGTGGAGACACAGCAGTGGTGCGGGGAGGAAGGCTGAGAGCACGGCCACGAGCGATGGATTTTGGAGACCGGCCCATTGGGAAAGAAAAAGAAGAGGAAAAGGTTTTTCTCAGAAAACCTTGGCCTACGAACCAACCAAACACTTAGGCTGTGCCTTACTCCTTCGCTTCTTCTCCAAGCGTCGCAGGCGCTTCTCCTCCCGCCGGCGCGCCTCCTCAGCCTCCTGGTGCTGCCGGCACTTGTGGAAGTTCTCCACCACCACCCCCACAAACATGTTGAGCACAAAGAAGCTGACGATGAGGAGAAAGGAGATGAAGTACAGTAGCATCCAGGGGTTGTTGTTGGTCACTGGCTGGAATGGGAGGAGAACAGAGGCAGTCATTATCTTAGCAGTAGAGGAATAAGGATGCAGTGAGTGGCAGCCCAACAGATCCCACTTTACAAGGTATTGAAATAACCACGTGTGGGCCAGGAGGGAGCCAGCATGCCCAGAAAGACGCATGGCATTATTACTTCTTCATTACGATTGGATAAAGTCCCACTGACACTACCTCAGACACCCACAGGATAGCCACAGCTACACTTCCCTGCTTGGACCAGACGAGACCATGGACCTGACCCCTTGCAAATAGGTGAGCAAAGGATTGAGAAGGGGCCTGGAAGGGACTTTTGGTTTGAGGGAGGTATCTGAAGCAGGACGTTAAAGGACACTTCTGCCTTATGAGCCCAAGGAAAGTGGAAAGGTCCTTTCACAAAAAAGTCCACATACCTGCTGGTCAACAGCCACAGCATCTAGTCCATTATACATAATATTGACCCAGCCATCCTTGGAAGCCAGAACAAAGAGGGACATCAGAGCCTGCAACATATAAAGCAAAGCAGATGTGGAGCAGGTGCATCTGGCAGGCAGCAAAATAGTATCATGGGTTTATGCTCTAACACACACAGCACTGAAATACTCTTCCTGTGTCTCTGCACACATCAAAACCTGCTCCTCCCCCCATGGAGGTAAGGGAGGAGGTGATAGGAAGCCATGTGCATCCAGACCCACCAGAGGAGAGAGGTTGTGAAGAACATCTGCTTCATGGCAAAATAGAAAATCAAGCTCTCTGCTGCCACCACTTTTCTTTCCCACTCCTCCTGTAAGTGTCATCCTCATACCAACCCACTAGTGACACAGCTTCTGCACGGACACTCATGCCAAATAACTGCTCCTTCTGGCCCAGGCACTGGCTTTCCAGGCACTGCATCTGTTCCCGGGGGAGGAGACAAACCCTGTATTGGGTTCCCATCAGAGGGAGAGGCTTTGGGCAAACTCACCTGTCCCAGGTTGTCGAAGTTGTACTTGTGGTGCACCCACTTGTAGTTGGCTGCCACGCAGTCGGACCGGTTGGTGATGTTCCTGATGTCGACCCCCAGGCAGTGGTAGAACTTGCCCTTGAAAAGCTGCAGGAGGGGAGTGACCCCATCAGCCCCTTTCCCCACAGGACTCCCCATGCTACCTGGGATGTACAGAAGCTACCAAGATGCTGCATGGCCTGCAAAACTGCAAGCCACATAGAGCATGACAGGGACACCACCAACACAATGTAGAGCACAGGCTCAGCCATTGCAAAGGAGCCAGGACCACCCTTGTAAGCTCACACGTGGCTTTTCAGCCTCCTCCATTGCCCCAGGCCAGCAGTGACTGTAAGCCCACCATCTAACAGCCCTTAAGGCAGCCTTGCTGAGTACAAAGGGAAAAAGTATCTCCTAATCAGTCCTCTAGAGTAATCTTCCCTCCCTGCTTCCCAGTTACTGAGACTGCTGATGGGAAAAGATCTCATCTGAGGGTAAAGAACCAGAAAAAACATCCTCTTCTTCTCATATATATTTTTTCATAAAGCTGCACTGCACCGCTGTGACTCTTCTGCCCAGGGCTCCTTTCCCCATATGGAAGGTACTGGATTGTGCATTTGTACAGATGCATCAGAGCAAACTAAGTATAGCGCATTCCCTGAGATGGAAGTAACACCCACACCCTTGCTCCTCTGCAATGCAACAGCCAAAAATAAGGAGGATTAAATAAAAAAATGAAAGAAGTTTGTGGGTGGATTTAGGGCTCAGAGTGAGGGGGAGAGAGAGCTGACTGGAGGCAGGGTTCATGCAGGTGGGCACTGAGCTGCTTGCCCTTGTGGGGTGACATGGATGTGTCCAGGGAGCCCTGTGCTGTGCCAGCTCTGGGCTCTCCCAGTGATGCTGACCCAAACCCTTATGCAGCTGCTGCCAGGCGTGAGCGTTAACTCCTGTCTCTCATGTCCAGCAATGCCTGCACTTGCTGAGCACCTGTCCGTGCTTGCCAAAGGCTGAGTCATTATGGAGATGACTTGTGGAAGAGGGCAAATACAGAAAATTCACTGGCTTCCCTGTCTCTCCTGCTCTGCTTTGCTCCCTGTGTCTGTTACAGGATCTGGGGGTACAGGTGCCCGTGGCAACAGGGATGGGGGCTCAAGGGCTGTTTGGTGGACAGTAACAACCTACCTGCACACCCAGGATGCCAAAGATTATGAAGAAAGCACAGCAGATGAGGACAATGTTTCCTATGGGCTTGAGGGAAGAAATGAGTGTCTCCACCACCAGCTTCAGACCAGGGGCTCGACTGATGACTCTGGAAGGGAAGGAAGAGGAAGGGTGATGGGGGGACAGGGCAGGGGCGTTTGGCTTAAGCTAAGCATTTTCAGCAGCAGCAGACCCCTGTCTCCCTGTGCAGTGACCCCTCAGTGGAGATCACTCCCCTGTGATCAAAAAGCCTCTTCTCTCCCACGGATTTGGTTTGATGAGGCACCTCCAACATCAGACCCATATGGCTAAGGGGAACCTCCTTGTGGCTTATTGCTTGTTAAAGACCACGCTTTGCCTGGCACAGCTGGATCTGACTCTGGGACCCTTCCTGGGGATAACCAGTGGGAAGAGGGGGCCGAGCAGGGCTCGGTGGGGTTCTGACCGGAGGGGACGTAGGGTGCGCAGCAACCGGAGCACTCGCAGCACCCCCAGGATTTTGGCACCACCAGCAGAGGCCACTGAGACCACAATGTCAATGAGAGACACGAAGACCAAGAAGCCATCCAAGATGTTCCAGCTGCTGCGGAGATAAGCCTGGTCCCCAAAATACAGGCCTAGAGAGACCACCTGGAAGAGAGGGGAGAGAAGAGGGGGTGAAATGGCTCCTCTCCATGTTACTTGGTAGACAGCAACTATGGAGAGAAGGTGGGGGGGGCGGGAATAGTTATCAACTCCTCATTACACTGAAGTGTCATCGCAATCTTTTCCTTTCACCTGGATATCTGTGAAGGAAAACGCCTTTTTTCTGCCTCCCTGAGTAACATGACACTGTAGAGGACACACAGGAAACCTTTCCCTGCCACAGCAGAGACTTGAGGCAAGTCTCCCAGTTCAGAGATCACCTGGGAGGTAAAGTCAGGCACCAAATCCATACTTTTGCTCTTAAAGGTGTAGTTTGTTTGTCAGCAGTTCTCAAAAACAGTGGGTGCTACAGAAACTGGTGGCCATGGGGAGATCTTAACATTCTGCAAATCACAGTCAAAATTCAGATATGAATTTTAGGGGTTTAACTTCCAGCACACAGGGATTTTTAAGGGATTTTTCCCAAACACAAGAAGGGAATAACAAGGTTTTCTGATTGTTACAAAATGCTGTGACATCTAATGAATAATTATCTCAACTTTAAGCATGTCATTAATATTGTTGTAATGTCCCCTATTCTTGCTCCAGGTGAAAGGGAATGGACATTTGATATCATTACAAAATCCATACTTGAATGCCAGCTAGCCTTCATGAATACTAAGATCCAACTGGATCTAATGCCTAGGGATAAACATCTCCTCCATGTCTGACAAGACAGGACTCAACCCCAGGCAGTATCTGCCTTTATAAAGGTAGAGGGAAGGACTAGTACACCGAAAAGATGGACAGATTTTAAAAGAGTGCTGAGGAAACATGAACAGTGTTTGACACTGGAAAAAGGCTCTGAGCTGTTCATCTCCAGTAACTTACCTTCAGTGTCATCTCAGCTACAAAGATTGCTGTGAAAATGTAGTTGGACACAGTGAGAAAGATTCTTTCCTAGAAAAAAATAAACAAAAAAAAACAAAACAGAGAAAGACCTTAAATGTATTTTGACTACTTCTTGTTACTCTGTCAGGCCCCTCTGATGATCTTGATATTTTTGCGTTCCTGTGAAGGGTCTGAAAGTTGATGAAATAAGGGAGGTACCCCTGGCAGAGGTCAGTGCTAGGCAGCTTTCAGCTCATGCACTTTGGCTGGGACAGGATCCTATGCAGCTCTGCCAGAGCATAGTGGATGGGATTTTTTTGCATCCTGCAAATGCCTGCCCTGTTCTGCTGTCAGTGCTGCTCAGGCCTGACCTGCTGCACTGACCTGGGACTCCTTCCCAAAGAGCTGCTGAGCACAGACCACGGATTGTGTCCAAGTGCAGCAGAGTCTGGGAATAAGCTAAGGCAGACAAGCAGAAAAAGTAATTTCACTTGCCAGCTTGAGCCACCTCCAAGAAAGCTCAAGAGCAGCATACATGAATGATGATGTGCCATTCCTACAACATGGAAGTTACTTCTATCTTTCAGTTCCCAGTCCTTGTCCCTTTTGCCATTCATCTCTTATACGCAGGTTCCTGGAGGAGACTCTTATTTTCCAAGACAGAAGGAACTAGGCTTTCTGTATTATAAAGTAGGTTGCCCCATTATAAGAGCCTGCAGGGGAAGCAGACATTTATGTCAATTACTAATAATTAGGTATTTGAATAGATGAGTCAGAGCTGGTGTTTAATGTGGAAGTTCTTCCAGAGATCACACCAGTACCAGGAACACTTATGAACCACTGTTAGAGGTTGTGCTAAAAAGTGAGTGACAGGTAATGGTTCTCACCGTGCTCCTGTGTTCAATCTGGGGTCTCTCCAGGGCAATCGTGATGCAGTTCAGGAAGATGAAGGCCAGCACTACATGGTCAAAGAGCTTGTGAGCAATGATGGTTTGGCACAGGAGGCGAAACCTGCAAGAGAGTTCCAGTAGGCACCTGTGCCTTGAGCAGAACAAATTCATGAGCAAAGAGGACACAGAATTCAGCATTCTCGCCAAAAGTGGGCTCTGATATAGGATCTCTCCTATCTGATACTGATGCCACTTGAAATGGCAACAGCCCAGGGTGGTACATGGTCACGCAGGGAGCCTGGAGCAGAGCAAGGGCAGAGCAATGAACTGAACCTCTACTGATTTCCCCAGTGCCAGAGTGGTTTCCTAACTACTGTGTCTCTCTGCTCGTCTCTTGCCTTGTAAAGAGGCTGAATTCTAGTTTTCCTCCCAAACTCACACTTTGTACCACCCTGCAGCAAAGAGGCCACATGCTGAAAGCTCAGGAGAGGCAGGCAGGCTGGCAGTCATGGGGACCACACTTCTGAAAGACATTGTGTACATTAACAGAGGTGTCACACAGAGAAAAAAGCTCTCCCTTGTGACCTATAATGAAAGCTCTTTATTTTCAAGGGGCAATACGCATGGGTGAAAATACTGTTGGGTGGGGTACATGGACATTTTCTCCTGGTGACATCTCTTTAACAGGAAGAATTTAACCAAAATTTTCTTTTTTTTAGGCAAGAAGAATTCTAACTTTACCTTGAAAGGTGTGATATAACTGCTGGTAAGTTGGTACTGGGACTGCAAATTAAATGAAGACACTATTCTGGTACCAGGGGGGGAAGTATCAGTATTATGGAGTCATCAATAATACATTCTTTATCCTCTTTGTGTTAACATTAATATTCCTTGCCTTGCTTCACTATAAATATTTATGATTACAGAAAATAAAAATGGGATGCTCCAAAGGGAGGGAAGATCACAATAGCTATTTAGGATGCTCAACTTTCCTTTCATTGCCAGAATCTAGGAAAAGAAACGTTGTCTGGCTGTAGAAGGGACAATGGAGGAGAAAATACACATTCTTAGCTGGTAAGTTTGAAGTTGCAACCTAATATTAGGGGATGTGGCCACCAGAGCAATAGAATCTGCCCCATCTTCTCAACCATCTCATGGCAAAAACTGCACAAACCTGTTCTGGGGAGAGAAGAGATATATGGACCAGTCTTCCCGTAACTCACACCAGTCTGGCTTATAGACTTCCATCATCTTCCGGATGCGAAAGCACAGGCTCTGTAGGGATGCAGCAGAAGCAATTGCCACTGGTCACCTTCCCACTTGCCTGAGAGAGATAGTCTTCCTTTCACATCTGACTCAAACATACCACTATCTGCTTTTCTTTGATCCCCTGATTGAGAAAATCAACTCAAAGGCATCAAGTCATGGAAAAGGTAGAAGCTGCATTTCCAGGGCTTGTTTACCTCTTGGCACCTGGTTTTCTCCCTGAATCATGACAAACAAAACTGCTGGGGTCCTTTCTAGAGTAGGATGCTGTCCATGACACCTTCTTAGAGGTGTTGGAGGGACTGTGTTACATGAGGGCAATGTTTCCTCCCTACCTCAGCTAAATGAGAAGCCAGGACAAGAAGGCCTTGTGTTGGCACTTGGGCTGGGAATTTCATACCAACAAATATATCTATTCAGATCTCTGCTGACTCTCACTCCATTTTTTCCACCCTCTGATCTGCTCGTAGATTGCTGTCCCCCAGGCTGATACCACAAAACCCACTTGCCTTGCCTGTGGTGCCTGTGCTTCCTGCTCTGGTCTGCTGATGTTCCCCAAGCAAAACTCTCACTGTTACACAGCCTGACCTCTCCTATCCTGTAGAAATCACTGGCTGCACTGCTCTGAAATAACAGCCCCTGCATGACCACAGGCATGTCTCACATCTGCCTTCCTCCCACCTTGCAGGCAGTCTGACAATGTGGTGTGAACTTGTCTGTGCCTAGAAGGTCCTATCTGCATTCAGTGCTGTCCTCCAGCTTTCCTAAAGCACCTTTGCAAGCTTTCCCATCCACACGCAAGAAGACTGAAATTTGAGGATGGATTTGGAGTTTCCCAGAGCACTGTGATGTAACCCCAGGCTCCTCCACCAAGTACTCACATAATCTATTTCTTCATCATCCTCTCCCTGTTCTTTGTGGTTGTTCATCTTTGGGAAGATCTCCTTGACAATACTGGGCATTTTGCCATTGCAGTCCTGATGCTCACTGGCCCCAGGCGGAGCTCCCAGCCTGTGGGTCACTCTGTGGCCGGAAGGGACCGAGGCCAACTCCAGTAAGTCACAGGAGCCTTTGTTATCCAGAGAGAGCGTCCGGCGATGATGAAACACCCTTCCTGTCCCATCCGGCTCCCCATCTGCCACCTTGTGCATTTCCCCAGACAGGAGGGACTCGTGCTCAGCTGAGGGAGGTTTATGTTTCAGGCTGTGTCCCCGGGCCAGGCTGTTCCAGCTGGAGCGACGGCTTCCCCAGGCTCCGCTGCGGCTCCAGGCACCATAGTGGGAACTGCGGGAGCTGGACTGTAAGAGAGCGGGGTGGGGACTCAGTAACTCTGGGCACAAGGAGGGAGCATGTGATCCTCTCTCAGATCCCAGACTTCTCTCTGAGCCCCTAAGCCAGAAGGCTGCCATTTATCAAACGCTGAGCAAGTTGCATGTTGGGAATTTAGCAGCAACCTCAGTAAATCCAACAATAAATTGATAATGAGTTAGCAATGGTGTTGACTGTGTTATTTTATAGCACCATCTGTGTGCAAAGCACTCTCAGGGAAGGTAAGTAATAAAGCCAAAGGCCAGGTACCTGATATTGTTACTTACACCAGCACAGAGCAAGAGTAAAGCTCTCAAAAAATCTGATTGGCAGCTTTTTACATAGCTCTGGGGTTAAGGATAACACAAGGTACAGGGCGATGGATAATCTGACACACCGTCTTTGAGCCCAGTCTTAGAAAAAGGGAGAAATGAGAGAAACAGGCTTGTTGGTTACAGTCTAGTCCAACCACATCAGCAAGTTATCATGTAGTACTTGGCTGCTAGCACACCCTGTTTGGAAATAACAGGGGCATGAGCCCTTTAAGCACCAAGGCACTCCCCAGAGCTGTGTCTGCCAATGGGTAGAAAGCCCAGGAGCTGATATTACAAGGTGGACAGGTCTGGGATGCACTGGTTAGACAACCTGCAGTGCTTGGGGAAGTGCTATAGGGCAGCAGAATCTGCTATGGGGAGCTCAAAGACAACATTTCCACTGTTACAAAAGCTCTGATACAAAACCCATCTGTAACGGGACTTCGTTATTCTGGCATCACCTCTTAACTCCAGGCATCATTTTGTGTTCTTTACTCTAGGAAAATAAGGAAAAGGCGAGGAGAAAAAATGTGTTTCACTGTAAGAGGGAGACTGTCTTCTTGGTGTTCTCCCTCTCCCACATTCACAGGAATATAGATAACTAACCTGAAAATAGACTTCAAAAATCTAGAAATTTAGAAAAATAATGTGAACTGATCCAGATTCTAAAGACAGGCAATATAGTTGTGTTAGAAGCCTACAGCAGCAGGGCAACCCTTCCCAGAAATCCCCAGATGATGGCAGAAAGCCAACAAAGTGCTTGGCCTTCAAAAGAAGGGTATGACACACATTTATACTCCCTCACTCACCAAGGACCGCTGGTCATAAGTCATTCTCCCCAGGGACATCACACTGCTCTTCCGGGAGCCAACAGCAACACGGATCTGGTCAAGTTGCAGCGAGTTGCGTGAAGAGTTGGTGACTCCCCCAGCAGCCACTGGTTGGTTGGAAGAGGGCAAGGATGGGTCCAAGTGCCCATTAGGTGTCACAGGAATTGCACAGAGCTTAGGATCTGAGTGGAAAGATGCAGAAAGAAGAATGACGAAGGAAGAAGGTGGGTTTCTCACTATCCAGTGACTGCTTTGATGCCTAAGCAGTTTAGCATGTTAACAGCAGCTAACAGATTATTAGCCCTTTAGTATCAATCAACATAGATTCCTCTGATTTAGGGTGTGGTGACAAAAGCAGTGCAAGCTGGGAAAGCTTTAAAATCACTTCCTCAGTCTCCAAAACCGGCCATGTCTCTCCCTGGGGACAGACAGACAAGCAGAGTGGTGGCCAAGCAGCCTCAGACTGACAAGCAGAGCATGAAGCCGAACAGGGGGATGGGAGCGTGCTTCTGCATGCCAAGGGCAGACGCCAGCACCTTCAGGTCTGAACAAATTCCACCAGCTGTCAGATTGGCTACTTAAAGCAGTTAGGCTGAAACACTGAGGAAGAGACTAAGATGTAGGGATAGCCACAGCCATCCATGTACCGAGGTCACCTTAAAATTCCTGCAATCATACTGCATACAAAAACTGCATCCCAGTCTATCCTACTACACTGCAGTTCTTCAGATGACTGATCACTGACCTTTAAGATCCAGGGCACTTTTCAGGGAAATATTAAGTCCTGTAGATGACCATCAGCATTTTTTGAGATGCATGAGGAAGACAGGGTATTGGATTTAAATGCCTGAAATGACTGAAGCAACCATTTTTGTTTGACTTATTGCATAACGAAGGTGACCTATCCGCGTCTGCATGACAGACAGCCATGAGTCCACTAACACCTCTGTAACCTCTTCGTCCTCTGCCATCTCAGGGGTTTGACTGCCTGCATTCAGCATAAGCTCTGATAGGGTGCAGTCATGTAACTCAGGATAGGACCACTTTGAAAAGAGGTAAGTTGCTTGAAAAAACTGTGAGCCAATAACTGAAGCCACTGCTCCCTGCTGTGGGAGCTGCATTTATGCTCAGAAATGTGCCTGTGGTGCTTGTCTTAGTTGTGCTGTGAGTATGCTTGTGCCTGTCCTTGCACCTTGCTGATCCTGATCTTGTCTTGCTGACTGAACTTCTTGGCTTGACCTCAGACCTTCCTCACCACTGTGGGCTTGCCTGGTAATCACCAAATCATTGGCAGATCCTTACTAGTGTCAGTGGACCTGCTCTGCTCACCTTGTGCAAGAGTGTGCCCCCCTGCCTGGCTGTCTGTCCCCTTCAACTCCTGGCTCACCATCCACTGCAGAGCAAGCTACTCTTGCTGCTCCCTGCCACCAAGTGCTGTTTGAAGTACACCTCTTGTAGAAAGACTTTCAGTCTTTGAGGGAAGACTTCGAGGGACAGAGACCTTTACAGGCAGTTTGTACTCAGGTTGTCTCTGCTGTTAATTATCTCTCCTCGAAAATATACGGCATTTTTCCAGCCTGAATTTGCCTAGCTTGAGCTTCCAACCTTTACAATCTCATTATGCTTTTTTCTGCTCAATTAAAGAGCTATCTACCATCAGAACTCCCGCCTTATGGTCTACAACTACAGAGAGAGAGATCAAGTAACTTTTCTGATTTCTCTAAGCTTCATTAGTCTCTCACTGTGAGGCAAGGCTTCCAGATTTGCTTGAGTCCTTTTTACCATCTTGGTATCCCCTCTCCAAATGTGGGTTTCAGATTTGGACAGAGTGTTCCTGAAATGGTGACCCTAAAGACAAGCAGAGACAGCCTCACTTCTCACTTCCAGTTGCTGTTCTGGAGGTCATTCAAGAACTGTTCCACTTAGCTACCACATTCCTCAGGATGCCAACATGTCTCCGTTTTTCCACAAATAACACCACAAACTGGCATAAAGTTCAAATTAAAACTGGCAAGTTCTCAGCGGTGGGAATGAATTTTCTGCAGAATCTGCTTTTAGATTTCTCACCAAACAGCAGTAGGACACAAGTGAATAAGACTGTTTGAGCTATTGTACCTGAGCCTTCCTGGACCTCTTGGAATTGATCAAACTCTTCCATGTTTGAAGAACTCTGATCTTCATCTGAGTATGACCGGTTGGCATCACCCTGGAACACACAAATTTAGAAGCTGGAAACTCAAACAGAAAAGACCATTTGTTTTTGTCTTTCATTTCTGGAACAACTGCAAAATTGTCCTTGGCAGTCGGGCATCCAGTGTGATCACTGGAAAGTCTTATGTGATTTGGGATGGCTGATATACTGCACTGCTGCTTTTGGATGGGTAAAGGACTCACCCAAAGCTAGGTTCTGTTGTGTTTCACAGAACAGAAATTGTAAATCACCTTCCAGAGAGCCTCTTTCCTTGCTAGGATTAACACTGTTTTTTTTTCTTTTGTCAAATTGATTACTACCCTAACAAGAGTCATTTCCTCAGTGAAATTAAAGTGGGGTGATACTTTGTAAGTCCTCCAGTCCAGTATCCTCAAAGTGTCACAAAGGATCCCTTTTTAGCACCTCTATTCCTCCTCCTGATGAAGCCTTGGTGGCAACTCACCTCAGCCTGGAACCCCTCCACAAGAATGGCCACCAGCAGGTTGAAGAGTACATAATTGCCAAATGTCATGAGAGCCACAAAGTAGAGGGAGGCCCACGGTGAGGTGGAGGCCATGCCATTATAGAGTACAACATTCCAGTCCTCCTGGGTTAGGATCTGCAAGAGAGGAAGAGAAAGTCAGATAAACATGAAGGAAGAACATGAAGGGGATTGCCAGAAAAGGACAGTCAAATACACATCAGGACCAGACCAGGCCTCTGAGCTTCCCCATAACCACATACCCACTGTCACCACCCAGCTGTGGCACTGCACCAAAAACCTGAGCTGAGCAGAAGAAACTGGAACAACCTTTAGGACAGTCACGTGCTGAGGTGAGAGTGTCAAACTTGGGAGTTGCTACAACAGGCGTGACCTTTGCACTCCATCTCCTAGGAAGGAAGGAGCTCCCCTGTTTGAGATATACACCAGTTTGGTTCCAATATGCAATTGTTCTTCCTCCAAACATCACACAAAAGTCTTTTACACAGCGTTTTGTGCTGTCAGGAGTCAGTGCAGTGCTCCTCAGTGAGGAAAAAGCATCTCCTGATCCCTCTTCACCTTGCCCTGGCCCACCGATAGAGAGCAAAGTGGGCTCACCTGGAAGACAGTGACAATGGCCCACAGCAGGGAGTCAAAATTCTTCCGGTCAGGAACTGTATCTCCTGTGTCTGTCCTGAGGCTGAACTTGCAACCAAAGATGTGCATTCCCAGGATGCTTTGGAACAAGATGATGTCAAATATAAATATCTCAGCCACCACAATGAACTCATCAGAGTAATTCTCTTCTCCTGAAAATCTAATGCAACATCACAGCAGCAAGGGATACAACAACACAGTCAGACCACTGGCACCTATCTGTGAAGAAGGAACTACATATTGCAACCCTGTGGGTCACCAAAAAATTTGCTTTCCATCTCTGCTGACTCAGAGCTCATATTCCCTCCAAGCTGTCAGTCGGATCTGTTCTCTCTATTGTCCTTTTTTGCTCTCATATGTCTTCATCTTGCTATCAGGGCATCCATGGCATACACAGACAACCTTCCTTGGTTGCTTCCTGCTGCCTCCTGCCAGAGTCAGCCTCCAGACTGAACTGTTCCTACAGCCAGTGCTGATTAACAGGAGACTTCACCTATCCTGCAATGGGACATTATGCTCAATGTCCGCATTTGCTGGCAGTATTTCACCACCCCACCCAGGCCAAAATCCTCAGCTGCTGAATCCAATTTAAGGCAAGAACAAGTTCAGCCCTTACAAACAAATAAATGTTTTTCAGTGCTGCCTTGGCCTAGAGCAATGGGCAAGATGAGTAATGCAGTCATGCTCTGAAGTTGCTGTCCCCATGAACCGCACAGTACCACTCCAGAACACTGTGAGCCGACTGCCTGCTCACCTGAAGATGAAGATGAAGAGCATGAGGAGCATGCAGAAGGTGGCTACGTTGTCCATAGTCTTCATCAGCACCACAAGCTGGCGGCGCAGCGCAGGCATGAAACGCACCAGCTTCAGCACCCGGAGGAGTCGGAACGTCCTCAGCACAGAGAGGCCCCCGTCTGCCTGGCCAATGATCTCCCAGATGCTGTGGTCCAGAGAGGCACAGGAAGTACGAGGGACAAAACGAAAGACAAGTGAACAAACAGAAGAAAACAAGGAATAACAATGCTAAGTCTTCACCTTGGCACTGGCAGTACAAAGGGGTGAGAGAGAAAAATCTGTCTGAGCAAGACAGAAGTATGTACTATAGGTTTATTCTTATGTGTTGAAAGCTCCATTTATGCCTTAAGAATATGAACATGGCAGCGCATGTTGCAGGAGTGAAGAAAGGATTGCAGCATTAATTCCAGCAAGACAAGTTCTTCTATCACACTTTAAACCTTTGTAACATCTTCAATTTGTGCACTTTCAAAATATTTCACAGCTAACATTTGTTGCGAACTTAACAAGGCAGTTGCAATTGCCTCCACTCTACAGAGGAGAGAACTGAGGGACAGAAATTCTGTGTGGCTTGTGTAGCACCAACACCAAGCATTGGGAAAAGACATCTTGGTCTCCCAGTCCTTGGCCTTGTGCATCAGCTCAGCTCCTCTCAGTACAGCTGCTAAATCCTTTTTGAAAAAGCGTGCAAGCTCTGTGGTACCCTTTTCTATGCGTATTTTAGCTGATCCCCAAGGCCCTTGTCACCTGATGATGACGATGATACTGTCAAAGATGTTGTAGGGGTTGCGAAGGTAATCAAAGAGACCAAAAGCAGCAAGTTTCAGGATCATCTCCAGGGCAAACATGCTTGTAAAGACAACATTGCTGATCTCCAAGATGTTGGTCAATTCCTCTGGCTAGAGAGAATGCAAATTCAGAGAGTCAGAACTGAAAGAGCCCTGAAATTATGGGAAATAAAGTGTTACCCTTCCCAGGGAACAGGATTTGTAGGGAGTCGCAAATTTCCATGGGTGAGACTAGAGTGGAGCTGGATAGCGGCACTTGTACTCCAATTCCTTTGCAGATTTGCTACCTCCATCATAGATTATATCCCTAACAATTTTTTTACTAGAGGTGATCAGGAGCCTCACAGCCATTCACACAGCCAAGGCTGACCAAGCATCTCCTACATCCCACTCCATATCCCGTTCCCCGGCTAAAGGCTGCTTTGTTTTCTGCAAAGAACTTGAGCATTTTCTGAAGGAGAGCAAAATTGGCTGATTTGCAGTCATCCTCTTCCTTCAAGAATGCCTTCCTCTGAAGTTTCCACAGGTAGCTGGCACTTCTTTTTTTCTTGCTGAAATTCTGAAAACATTTAAATGACAATAAAGCAGTTCCCCATCTTCCTTTAAAGATCACTGCACTAATCTGCCCCTTTCCCCTCTATTTTTTCACTTCCCCATTTTTCTCTCCCTCTTTCCCCACCAAACCCTTGGTATCCATTAGTTTCCTGGTCTTGCTCCATCAGTCTTATGCCTCTATCCTCAGAGCGGTCTCAATAATTACCCAAGCAAATATCAAACTAGACAAGACAACAGCAAGGAGGACCACACCGCTAAAACCTACCTGTAAGGGACAGGGTGAAGGATAGGGGAAAATGGACAGCAAGAGGAGAAAGGCAAGTGCACAAGGTGAAAAATCCAAGAATGACACAAGGTGACTGTTGAAAAATAAAGAGGTTACATCTTCCTTTGCACTGTTCTGAGCTATGCCTGGCCACCAAGCCACTCTTCTAAGCATTACATAAAATTGATGGGAACAAAGAAACTGCAAAAGCCTGTTGTAGAGAGCAAGAGAGGACAGACATTCCTGGCATTGCGGAAATGAAAAAGTGAGTCCCTGCAGGTCAGAGACAATATTTTTACCATAAAATCAATATTAGTGCCCACCAGGAAGGGAAGTCATGGTCTCTCCCCAAGGTCTGCAAAATTGCTATTTTGCTGAAGGGTGGCCTTTGCATTGGCCATGCCTGTTACTTATACAGCTGGTGGAAAAGGAAGTGAGGGAGGAGCGCAGTTCTGGTTCTGGCTCTCTGCCTGAAGCTGGGGTCTGCTTTAACCCCTGCTCTGAGGCCCCCAGGAGTCAAGATCCTTCCAGGTGAACAAATGAACTGGAAACTGCTCCTCACATCTCTGGCTTCCCATGCCCTTTGTTAATGTCTTGCACTTCTCATTGTAGCTTTTTACTAAAGTAGTCCATGTCTTTAAAATGAAAAAAGAGGAGATGGATCAATTTCCATCCTTAGTTACATCTGAATAGCAAAACCACCCTGAAAATGATGGAAAAAAGGAGGGAGATAAGAGAAGAGAGAGAAGGAATGAGCAAGTGCATGTGGGAAGGGAGAGATGAAGATCACTTCACCGAGACCCAGCAGTAACAACAGTTGCTGGGAACATGAGGTTTATATGCTAAACTGAGATGCCAATTTCAGTCTGAAACAAATCACTACATTAGCAAAAATAAGCAGTGTAAAAAAGCAACAGGTTATGACGGTGGATTATCCTCCTCTCTGCTTTGCATACGTTATCTCTTGTGCTCTTGTAGGGAGCAACAGACGTTTGAAAAACCATGCTTGCATCTTGCTTGTGGAAAAGGTCACCTGTTCCTTGTCTCTCCTCCCCTCCTTGACATCTGTTTCTCTAGTCAATCCTCACCTGCTAATCTGTTTCTAATGGACTGTCAGTCAACCCCAGCAAAGCATCCTTCCTAGAGAGAGGGGCAGGAAAGACTAGGCAGAGAAAGAACGACAGAAAGAAGAGATGGGCAGAGATAAAAGCAGAAAAAGAGAAATCAAAAAACAAAGCTGAAAGAAAAATTAAAATAAACTCACTAGCATCCACAATAAGTAGAGAATGAAACAGTTGTTTTAAATAGTGCAGTAAAGAAGCAAATGCTGGGAAAGGAAGAGCAACACAAAAGAAATGAACTCAGGAAAAAAAGAGGTGATTCAGAGGAGCCAGATGGAGAGGCACTAAGGCAGATCCAGCATTGCAGCCATTTCTGGAAATACAGGCAATTTGACAGAGTGTAAAGAGGCATTGGCTGGGGGCCAGGGCTGCAGGGTGGGGTTCACCAGGGGTTGTGTCCTGCGTGGTGATGTCCTTGTTCCTGGGGCAGTGTGGCTGTGAGTGACAATGGATGAGGCCGGGTGGCTGGGACATGGCTGGTGCAGGGGACTCTTCTCTGGCCAGGGAAGTGTGAACTTGATGAAGAGGACAAGCAAACAGAGGAAAAGTGGTTCTCTCCTTTTCTTCCTATGAACACACAGGCTCTCCAACACAGTGGATGTGTCACCTTGCAATTGTGAGGTCCCATAGGCTCCCACAGACAGTGTTCAGGTATTCATCATCTAAACCCTTCCTCCTCCCAGGTTTACTTACAAACTGTAAATTGAAGCATCCCCAAGGAAAGAACTGAACTCAAGGCTACTTTAGTCTAAAAAAAAGAAAGGAACACCAAAAATCTCCCCAGAAGCACTCTGTTCACATTGCCAAGACAGGGCAGACTGATTTACCCATCATAGTAGAAGTGAGACACTTGAACATAATTGTGGGAGCTGAGTATTGGGGTAAGGAGAGTGGCTTGAAGGGGCAGAGATCCCAAGGGCAAGGCATGCCCAGAGCCACTGTTTTAACCAGAATGGTTAACCTATTCTGTGTATGGATCTCTGCCCCAACCTATGAAATGATCTAATTCACATCTTTGTGGAATAGAGTCCTTCATCTCTAACAATGTAGATCAAATACTGAGAGTAATCAGTAAATCAGATTTACTTCAGGACTCCTGTCCCATGATCAGAAACCGGAACCGGGGCAATAGAGGGCAGCAGCTCAGCTTTTTTCTCCTTTCCAATTTCTTACTAACTTTGGAGTTCTTTTGCCAGTTTTGACTGAAAATATAATTAGTCCATTATCTGTCAGCAGACAGAAACTCCTGCACCATAGGAAAGGTTAAGAAGATGCAGATCACCATGAAGCCCGTGCAGGAAAAGTTTCTCCTAACCAGCAGTAAATTTGCAACTGTCTAGAAACTGAAGAGTAATTGATGTGACCTATGCAGACCAGCCCTACTGAACATGCACATCACTGCCTCTGTGATGGGAACATGAAAAAGAAATATTCCACAAACAGGTCTCTCCAGCCTGTCTATTTTTACTCACAATTTCAAAGTCACTTGAGAATAATTAGAAGAGCCACAGAAATCAGGTATGGAACATACCAACTAGCTTTTACTTAAGTTTAATCACCACCCCACAACCAATGCAGGATTACATGGTTGTTACACTCTAGTTCTACAAGGCTGAAGTAGTGTGGTTTCATCTACCACTCCAGGGAGACTGTTCCATCCTTACTAAATGTCAGTATGATGAGCTGGCTTGGACATTTGCTGAATGTTTCTGACAAGAAGCAAATAGCAAAAAGAGAAGCAATAACTCTAAAATATGAACTTGTGAATGCAATAAATGCTGGTATAAAGTGAAGTCACACAGGCTAAAGGATATGAAGGTACTGATCAACAGGGTGGGTCTAGTTAGGAAACAGGGGATCATAATCTGATCCACACAGACAGACCTCATAAAGTACTGATCTGATGTATGAAGGAAAACGGTAAGTAGATACTGGAGAAGATAAACCAAGTCACTCAGCAGTTGTCTAAAATGGCTGCTAATGGCAGAGAGGCTTGAGTCCAACAGGCCATTCAAGAACTACATGATGAGAAAGGCAGTCTGGGACATTCATCCTCATTCTGAATAAGGGAGCAAAGTCAGCAGCACCAGACCCACTGTGAATATTAAGAAAAAAGTAAGCCTCTTAAAAGGATTCTTCTGGACAGCCACAAAAATCTAATATTTTCTACACTGGATTTTAAAAATAGACACTTCCAAACAGAGGCAGATCTGAAGAACTGCAAAAACTATTTCAAGCAGGACAAAGCTTGAAATGATGGGGTTTGGCGTATGCAATGTCTCAGCAATATCTGAAGGCCTTATATCAAGAATATTACATGGTATATTGCACACTGATGGATTTGAATAAACGTAGCTATTTACAAATGATAACTTATTACAAGATCATGGATTAAAAATGACTCATAGAAGTGCAGTTTCTCCTAAAATGAGTTGATTTCCCTCACAAGAAATATATATGCAGATGGAAACTACCTCAGGCCACAAAATCAGGATAGGACGAAGGACTGGATAAATAAGCTAAACGAAGCCAAACTCCAAGGTGATTTGAGTATGAGTAAAGTTATTTGCATTGTTGAGGTTAAGTCTCCTGGAAGAAAAACGCCATGAATATTAAGCCCTTGAATGATAACAAACAGTTTAAATTTATGTTTTTCTGTCTGTTGGTCAAGACTGGGTAACTGAAGGTGACACTCAACGCTCAGTCCCTTGGGTTCCTTTGTTTATGAGACTGAAACTTGTGCCTCACTCCTGCAGTTCTTCTCCTCCCTTAACCTGATGGTTGTGGGTGCTTTGGTCAGCTGGCTGGTGAATAGCCCATGAAAAAGTGGAGCAGCAAGGAGCTGACACAAGTGCCATGAGCTGCCCAGCCAGGTATGTCCCCAGAGAGTGCCTGGGCTTGTGATCTCCCACACACTAGAAAATAAAGGCTCAAGAGGTCTCTGCAGGCATTACCTCTGGGTCAGAAGACATCTATATGATGAAGTAGCTAAAGCAACAGAAGCTTCTTCAGTCATAGGATGGTGTCACCCTGCAAATCACAGGTCCTGGTGGGCAGAGGGGCTTTGATGGATTTTCTTCTGTGAAAATTTGTCCTTTTGGGAGGAAAGACAACATGAAAAAGAGAAAGGAAGGAGGGAAAAGTAGGCAATGAAGCACCAGCCTAAGATGTACTGATGGCACAGTTCGAGAAAAACTGAAGGAGAGCAAAGGGAGGTACGAATGTCTGTGTGCTTGAGTTAACTGCTGACTGAAAAGAATCCAAAATCCATGGTATGGTCTGAATATGTTTTAGTCTTCTTGTGCCAGGAGAACAGAATTCAGTACACATTTTGAATAAACAGGCTGCACCACATTTTTCAGTTATGATCAGTTTGGCTGACATCTCGTCTGGTAGAAACAGCATGCAGGGTCATAAGCTTTTCCTAGCTACTCATGGATAAAAAGTGATAGCACAATTTTAAGGACTGTCATTAAGAACCTGCTACTAGAAACCCCAAGGCTGCAGAGGCAGATCCCACTCTGCTTCAGGCTATACAAACACAGCAGAGGCATCTTAGAAGGGCTTAAATCTGCACATACAATAGCCAGAACTGAGTGTGAATTCTCTACCTCCAGCTCAAGTATTCTTCCATCAAACTATTATTCATGTTGTGTCCATTAAACTAGGATGAACAATGACTCTCCCTGCTTGGTGATCACATCTTTAAAATATCAGTGGGCAGTTTTCAAATTGTCCTGGGCTCCAGCCCTTAGTCATCTCTCTGCTTTGCTCTTTTTTATCTATTTCCATGAGTCAACCCCTCCAGTATCTTCTTCATTTTCCTCTCTTCTGAGCTCTTGCCAGTATTTTTCTGGTACTGAAGCATTCAGTGCAGTTTTGAATTCTGGGATCAAATTAAGGTTTCACAGCCTTGTATCAGAAACTAGCTGGGCTTTGAAAATTGGTTTAAAGCTTGATACGTGGGTGGGATCCAGACATCTGAGGCTTCAAATACTGGCTCAGACACTGTGTTGCCTCAAACAGGGAATTTAAGATACACTGGGTCTCAAGGTATCTTCATCCTGATACAGCAGAGGACAAATCTGAGTGCCTTGCTTGAACTGGCCTCCCTGTCTCTCTGCTGCCTGAGACTGAGTTCAGGACTAGCCTTCACCTTGGCTCCAGAGCTTCAATACAGCCAGCATCTCAGTAGCGCAGCAATCTCATTTTGTGATTTGGGCAGACACATGGAGTGAATCTTGGTCACATTCAGACTGGCAGTGTAGATCTGAGCTGTGGATGTAGAGCATGGACTCTTTCAATGCAAAGTGCAGCAGAGCTACCAACCAGCAATGCAGATGCAAGGTCATGGGCGTGCTTAACACCCTCTGACATTGGCACTGCACATCACAGTAGACATAGCCTCTGTTTCCCAGATATAAAATAAGGGCACACAATTCTTCCCCATCTCGCAACCCTGTCATTAGGATAAAGTGTACAGCTGACTCAGAGCTGCCTGCAAGCTACTGGTGTGAAAGTCAAACCTGTGCCCACACCTGCTGTTTGTGTCTGACCTATCTATCACTTCTTACTCTCTTGGCAAAGGAAAGGCTCAAGCAGCCTGAGCCCCCAAAATGACTGGAGATTGGAGGTGGTGTCTTTCCTAGCCTTCTTGCATAGATAGAATGTGCTCAGACATCTCTTAATTAAGCTGGGAAGGCTAGCAAGCTGATGGATTTGAATTGAGATGCTGGTGAAGTGCCTGTGACATCCCCAGAGGGCACATTAAATTAACCAAATAGACTAAGGATTCAGTAAGCTAATGAAGAGAGAAATGAGTGAGAGAGATGAGGAAGATGGAAGAGGCGAGGGTGACGGAGAGAGAAGTAGACAGAAAGTGGAGACAGGGAAAAAAAAAACAGAGGGATGAATGACCAGGGAGGAGGAAAAGAGAGGCATTGAAAAGAGTTGAGAGGAAAATACACGGACAGGGACAAAGCAATTAAGTATAGGTATGAAGAAGTAAGAGACCCTGCAAGATCCTGAGGCTTTCTCCAAAGTCATGCTGAGACCATCTGTGCTACAGTCTGGGGTCCAAATTGCTCAGTCTCTGCCTACACCAGCTGCTTAGCAATGCCATAACCCCCAGCAGGACTCAGCAGTCCACGCTGCCCACCTCGTGCCCTGAGGTGATTTACCTGTTCGTGGTGCTCAATGCCCATGCTGATGGTGTTCACTAGGATTGCAATCATGATCCCACGGTTGAAATACTTGCTGTCCACAATCACTCGAAGCTTGACCCTCACTTCTCGCCACATGTCACTGCAGATCTTCAGGCGTCCTCCTTCTTCCACCTCCTCCTCCTTCTCCAGTGCCGAGGCACCCTGGTCCTCTTGGCTGCCCTCTCCCTCCCCTTCACTGGCTCCTCCATCCTCCTGGTCTGAGCCAGCGCTATCCAGGACTGAGAGCCTTCTGGATGCTTCGTGCTCTGCCCTATGGCACCGGGGGCAGTTGGTGGGATCAGAGGTTGCTGTCACAGCGATGGGCTGGACTAAGCCCTGAGGAGGGCAGCCAAGAGAGTTGTGCTGCTGGCAAAGCCCTGGAAAGAGAAATGGTGCTGCTTAAAGAAGGAGGCTATGAAGAAGACATTCAAAGTGGATACCTGTTTGTCTTTTGGGTATTTAGACAGGGTAACTGGGCTTCTTAGCTGTAAGGATGATTAAACACTGACACATCATCTCAAGGGCAGCAACAGAAGCTGTTGCCATTGGGGGCTCTATGCTGACAGGCTGTCTCCCAAACACATGGTACTGTTCAGCTTGCCTGTGATTAGGCTGAACGGGGTTCGTGTCCACCAGAGAAAGAACTGCTTTGTCTAATGCAGAAATCATAGCTTGAGACTCACTAGCTTGTGTTAAGTGGGACCTGAGGGGAAAAACGGTCATGAGAGCTGCTTTTGGCCTGAACTGCTACAAGTGGGGTCTGAGAACCTCCAGGCTGAACTGAACTCTCTAAATTAGGGAAACTACTTCAGCAAAGCATCTCAAGAAGCCAGAAGACGTAACACAGGAACACTTCCTCCTGACAGTGCGCACTATGAACCAGAACAGATCCCCTGACTTCAGTGAGAAATCTAAATTTGTGTTCCTTGATCCTCCATTTGGGCCTGGAAGATCAAATGGACACTGAGGGAAATGAAGCAATTAATTCCTTAACACAGCGCATGAAGCCTGCAAAAACTTTTCTCCCCGCAAGTAAAGAAAATGAAAGTTTGAGTATGCAAGACACGCTGAAGGAAAATCTGCCTTTTTGCTTGTTAATGGGAGCATAACTTAGGAAAGGCATCAGCAGGCAGTTAATACTAACTCTATAAAACCATTTTTACAGTGACTTTTCTAGCCAGGAACCCAATTTAAATAGTATCTCACGTCTAATTTTACGCAACAGCATGTGCTGCTCTCAAGAGAAATTGTCTTCGTTGTCCTTGCAGATCAACCAGCCTTCTTCAGCATCGCTCCTTAGGTTCAGGCAACACCTTACTGCAATTCTACTGTCTTTGCCTCTCTCCTGAGGTCTGGCAGCAACTCAGTTTGGGAGGAGAGCTCTGGGGGACCTGCTGTGCCACCAGGTCCAATCCTTTGCCCCATTTTGTTATATCCCCTAATTCTTCTCTCTCCCAAACTGCTACCGACAGTTGGCTATACCAGACATGGCGCCTCAGTGTCTTCATCTCTTTATGGTCTCTGGATTTCAGACCTGGACTATCCATGTTCCCTGCTGGCCACCCCTGTTTCATTCCCTTTCTTGCCAGTCACCCCCACCTTGCTGGTCTGGTGTGCTGGCCATGGTGTCATGCTCAACGGCCAATGTTAATTCTAATTCTGTGCTTTTAGGTGCAGGTCCTTTGGAAAGCTGGCGCATGGAGATGCTCGCAGTTACTCTCCCATTTCTACCACTGGCTTTTCCAGCTTTACCCATGCAATCCTTACTGTAGCGCCTCTGGCTTTTCCTGTTCACACCGGGTTTGGCATCGCTGGGCCCCTCCACGTGGCCGTGGCGCCAGCTCTGCACGCTGTTGTACAGCCCAAGGGTGCGGCGCTTGGCCTTGCGCAGGATGTGGCAGACGTATTGGAAGATCTCCTCGTAGCAGTCTCCCGGCTCCATGTAGCTGGCAACGGTGCTGGAGGAGAGGTACCGGGCCCTTTGCTCCTGCATCAGCTGGTGCTCCCGCTGCTTGGTCTCCGAGAATTGTGTGGCGATGACCACCAGGCACAGGTTGATCATGAAGAAGGAGCCCACCTAGTAGCAAAGGAGAAAAAGGGACCAACGTCAGCATGAAGAAGAACATGTGGGAGGGGGAATGTAAGAGGAGAGAGAAGGGGAAAGGGGGAAAGTGACTGCAGGCAGACAGAGGAGTGGGAATTAGCCTGCATATGGAGAAGGGGTCTCAGAGAGAGTCAGGAGTGCATGAGCTTGGTTTTGGGACCTCCCTCAACACCATTTCCATGCAGAATTTAAAGCTATGGAGTGAAATTCAGCAAATAGGTCCAACTTCTGGCAGGTTTTGGGACCCTTAGAAAATCACTTAGAAGTTACATAAAAAGGGTTTGATGAAAGCTGGACTTTTTCTTTCCCTTTCCTTTGTGTTAAATAGAAGGTAGGAGACAGAGAAGCAGTTTGGTTGATTTCTCCTCTGCTTATTCATTTACCACTAGAAAAATCATGCACTGCCATTTTTAGTCTTCAGCTCTTAGAAGAAATGTCAGTATTATCAGATCATTTTAATGACATACTGGTATACTTGAAACATATTATTAATTTCTACCATTTGCAACTTAATTCTCCATATAGGGAGATGAGACTTTCCTGAAATGAGTGAGCTCTTGAAATCAAAAAGGATTTTACAAAAACAAATGACTTTTAGAAGGACACTGAATAGTCTGGTAATGCCATGCTTCCTTGCTTATTATCTATTCTTCTGATAAAAGACATATCATATTAGTTCTTCTTTAACTTGTTCTCTGGCCTACATAAGCTTCTCATTTCAAACACAAAAACTGTAAAAAACACAGCTCCAATTTCTTAGAAAGAGCAAACAAAATGCCCAAGTTCTCCCTATTCTCCATATAAAAGCCCAAATGTCTACCAGGCTTATTTTACAACTTTGCATGTTTCCTTTAAAACTCAGTTTTTCTATTTATAAAACAGAGAAAGGATTTCTTGGTGCTGAGAGATCTGGAGGCAAAATGAACTCACTCTGTGTTACATATCATTAAATTACAGATTAATTTCTACTAGGAGATCTATCCACAGATAGATAGATATAGGATAAATCCTGGGCTTCAACATGATGAGAATTTTGTTCATAAAAGGGCTGGTATAACTACATCCGAAATAATTTTCAAAAGCTGCGACTCCTTGATTGGTGCCTGCTCCCTGCAGAGCTGTAAGTGTCAATAAGGCATTGATAAAACGCAGAGTCTAAGCTCTGAACAAGGACCACGCATCTGCAGTGCCCTGAAACAGACTCTGTGAGGCAGCCCCTGGGGGGAGATGAAGCATCAGCTCAAGATATCTGCTTGCCCTGGACCAGTGAGCATCCCTAAGGGGCATCCTGGCATCAGTTTCTCCTGTATGAACCCACGCAGGACCCAGTCTCACCTCACTGTCTCTCCTTTGCAAGCAAACAGCTCTGACAGAGAGCAGGGTTCAGTCCTGCCCTTGTCTTCACATCTGCCTTCTCCTGTAAAGCCTTTCCAGCAAAGGGAAGAGAGCAGGCAAAGGTGGGGTGATAACCTGACCCCAGTGCTTGTGAATGGAAAAAGGGTTTATTTCAGTAAGTACCTCAGAGCTTGTTTTACCCATCCAAGCAGGCTTTCACTCAGTTCATAGCCCTTACTGCCCCCCTAACCAGCCTGCCCTTCTGGGTGACCCTTTCTCTTGCACACAGGTGCCCAGCACCTTTGTCCAAAGGCGAGGTGACCCTGCCAGCACCTCAACAACCCTTTGAAACATGAAACCCTTTCCAACCAGATTCAACATAAGGACAATAAAGTATCTCAAAATAAAGGGCTTTGTTTCCCCCCCCTCCTCCTCTCAGCACCCTTCAAAGCTGTTCTAATTCTGTTTCCCTTCATCACTGAACCCTTCTCTTCTCTCTCCTTCCCCCATATTTCAGCCTATTTTCCCTTCAGCTTCTGCACGTGGCCTCGAAAATTAAAATAATGCCTCGTTCGGATTCCTTTGCCTTCACCCAACATTTTCCCTAGTCTGTGATGTCTTGCATGTTTTATTTTAACTGAGGAGAGTGTTACTGGGAATCCAAATTCTTCTCTGATGCACTCTCCTCAGCAGCTTTCCCTTTTGGTTATGTCCCTCAGCTGGCACTGAGTGAGGCAGGGCAGGGAGATGGACACCCAGCTGCGCCAGCATTTCTGGAACACTACTTGTAACACCACCTCGTACTTTGCAACTTCCCACAACTCCACAAACAACAAGCAATCAGAGCTTGCAACACCTTCTCTCTAGGCCACAAGCAGAAGAGCTGAGATGCCCTCACCAGGACCGCACTGTTGGCCTAGGGTTGAATCTGGAGCGGGGTTCAGGTTCACATCACCGAGCCCTGTCCTCACAGGCACCGTTTGCTGCCATCTCCCACCAGATGAACAAAAAGAGGGGGAGTGAGAGGACTGGATATGGTAAATACTTCCCAGTCCTTATCCTTTTAGCTAGGAACATCAAACACAAAGCAAATTAGCTTGGTTAATCCTTAAAACCACAGGCAAGTCCATAAACTCTCAGGCTCTGCTGAGCTTGGCACTGCCTCCCAGCTAGGAGAAGGACAGGAAGGGTCCCAGAAGGCTCTTAATTGAGTGATTCATCTCAGCTGGCTGAGCAGAGAGACAGAAAGTGTCAGACAGTCAAAGCATCTGAGAGAAGCAGATGGAGACCCTTGATTCAGAGCCCCAACACAGGGGTCCCGTTCAGCCCTGAGACTGAGCTGTGCTTTGATAAAGCAGATCCTGGCCTCATTCAGCCCAAGGTTTGAGCCCTATTTCTGCAATATCTAACAAAATCTGACTAGTGCTGCAGATGCTGACTTGTCAATTACTTTTACTGCTTATGCCTGGGTATCTGGCTTGCCTTCTGAGGCCCACATGTGTAAGCACAGAGAGCTTCAAGGAGCCTCTGAGTGCTGCAATGCAGATGCCAGTCTAAGAGTTCAGAAGAGCTTGCTCTAGTCCAGGAACAAGGCAGCGGCCAAGTAGCTGGAGAGGTGCCAAAGAGACAGCTGGACCTCAAGCAGGAAAACCCAAATGAAACACTGACCCAAGAGCAGGGAGCAGTCCTTCCTTCATACCACATCCCTGATCTCTGGCCGAGGGGGAAGCACTTTAAAATCTGCTGAATACATAAAATGCTTTTCTCAGGTTTTTCTACAAGGCTGCTCCGAGTTCCAGGGTCAGTCAGCACCCTTCCCCTCAGAGGAGCACATCTATGCAGGATTTCTAACCGTGCTGGGAGTATATCCAGGTGGTGGAGCCTTCTTCCTGCCATACAAGCAGTAGCAGGCAATGCCCTTACGTAGGTGTTTGCAGATATCATTGTAGGAAAGAAGTCATGGATGAAAGCACAGCTCTAGAGAGAAGCTGCAGAGATCCAGCCCCAGAAGAGTAAGTCTGAGCCAAGGCTAGAATGTGTGTGGAAAAGCAAAGAGTCAAGGCTTAAAGTACGAGTGTCAGAACAATCCTCCTTGAAAAGCCAGGCCTTCCAACCATGGGGAAGGACAGAAAGATAAAGGCTGCAAGGACCGTACTTCATGAGACTTAAAGAGGGATTATCATTTCTAGATGAAGATTCACTCAGAAAATGCAGCCACATAATAGCAAGTTTGCATTGTGGCGTTGCTATATGCTGCAAAAGATGCATCACACATGCCGAGAATGTAGCAGAAAAGCTAAATGCTTCCTTGGCCTAACTCCACCAAATGTAAAGAAAATATTCCACCTAGCATATGACTCCTTTGTTCTCAGCAGTCCTCAAAGTAACCTGAGATTCATGTTCTCCTGTGGTTGACAGAAATAAACCTATATGGCTTCTGCAAATGAGGAGGGAGTCTAGGAATGTCAATGACACTCTGCAGTAACATCTCAGGTGGAGTGTTTAATTGAGGGTTTTCGGTGCCTGCAAAATCAGAGACAAAGTTTGAATCACTGTGAATCCACATGACATGAGCCAGCACTAGAAGGATACTTTGAAACCAAAAATACGCTGACAGAATTTATGTACTTTGAAATGTGGGGAGAGGGGCAGTTTCTGGAACTGGCCTACAAAAGACCGGGTATGTGTGCCCCAGTGGTTACATACTGACCCTGCACAGTCCCTCCTGGCTCTGGAAGACTGGGGCTGTGGGACAAGGAGTAAAGTCTGTGTCTAACTGCATATTCTACAAATTGCTGTATCCTGACCATGCTGCTCAAAGTCAAAATGCAGATGGGTACTAAATATCTATCACATTGTGGGGTATATGAACAAACTTCATGGGAAATTACTATTTTCTGAACTCACAAAAAGCAGTGGATGTTCAGTTCTCTGTCTGAGAACAGAGCCTGTGGAAACTCCCCCCTTGTCACTCCATCCTGTGCAATCACATCTCTGCACGGTCTCTTTGGGACTCTCCAGCATCAAAGTAAAAGCAACATTCCTTAAGGTATGTTCCACTTCTGCTGCCCAGGTTCATGCTTCAGCCCACAGGGAGTAGGTCAGATTTCTGTTTTTCTCTCCTTGTCTTTCTCTTGTGAGAGTAGAAGGCCATAAGGCAGGGCAAAATCAAGGATACAGTAAGATTTTTCATAAGACCTGAATGGGTCAATAGATTTTTTTTTTTGGGCCACCCTCCATATGTACAGGCTGCAGAATTTCTCACAGAAATTATTAAAGTTTGCTTTATCTCAAGTCATTGCATGCCAACTTGAATTTAAACTAGATCCTGTACTAGGTCAAGTCTGTTAGTGTTACTGAGTGACTGCTTCTAGAGATTGAATTTCTTGAAGGGCATGGCCCCACAGGACAAGCGTTGGATGAAGATCAGAGTCTTAGCCAGGTCCATTCATCAGCCCATCCAAGTGCATGTAGGCCTTGGAAATACACACTGAAGTCCTGGAACTTAATTGCATCTACCACGTACAGATTTTATGCTTCCCATAATTCATCCTATGTCTTTCCACTTCACTCTTGAATTTGGCCACTCAGGTGAGAAAAGTGCAAGAACCCTCATAAAAACAAAATCCTTCCTTGTTAGAAAGAGGATATTCCCTTTAAGAAAATGCACTTATGCAAGGGATGCCTGAGGAATGGGGGGGGGCAATGGCACCATGTTTCTCAGCTCTCATCCCAGGTGCTGATAATGAATATCCTTACAGAAAACCAACCTTCAAACTTCATTTGTATAAATCCACAGGGCTTATAAACTGCTTATTAAGTTCTCATTGCTGACACACACCTCTCTCTCCATCCCACCATCCACAAGGGATCTCATGCAGCCAGTTTATTTTGGACTGCTGACACTTTTGGAACAGTAGCTCCTTTTCGTTCACGGTGAGGAAGTAATTCAGCGTGACAGACCCTGAATCTAACAAAATGTGAATCTGAGACTCTGAACCTGATAAATCCAGGTGCTGCCAAAAGCTCCTGGCTCCACACGGCTTAAAAATTACTCAAGAGCTTGAAATGTATAGAGACCAAGTAGAAGGGCAAAGAAAGATTTGGCTTTTAAGCCAATCAGTTTGGGGAATTTACTTTGCAAGATCTGCCAGTGAGAACATTATTCTACACTGGACACGTATAACTTTAAAAATCAATCTTAAGTATATTTTTGAGTGAAAGCTAATAACTTGGCTGACAACTATGTATGTGATCTTGCCATAGACTCTTGGTGAAAATCAATTAGCTGGATTTCTGAGATTCCTAGAAGGTTGCTTCCCCAGTACCTATGTTAATCTAAGACCTGGTTTTTCTGGGCTCTTAGCTTGCACTGTTGACATTCATAAAACCTTATACTTACAATTATCAATAAGATAAAGTAGATAAAATTGTAGAAGGAATGAGCATCCATCACATAGTACATGATCTCCACCCACCCTTCCAGTGTGATCACCTGCAAAGACAAAAAAACCAAGAGAAATAGAAGGGAAGTGGTATTCCAGAGTTCACTCCTCAGTGTATACAAGCAGATATTGGCAGGATGGTTGCAACCCAAGAAAGGTGAGAGAGAAACAACAATTCATTTCAACAAAGCCAAATTTCCATTTTGGGAAATCAGCATGGTACTGCTTGGTGACACTGGCATATTGTCAAATCCTGTGAGATCATTCTAGTCCACAGCAGGAATATTTCATTAAAATAGTTCATTTCCCTGGATCGCAGCAGGGGAAAACCCGCAGCAGGTTTCTGTGCCCCTTGGACTGGACACCGTGTACAGCCGGAGGAAAAGAAAAAAGGCATGGATTTTAGCTCCCATCTGCAATGTGTGTTGGGAATTAAAAAAAAAAAAATTCCTTTACTATAGTTGTCTGGACTGAAGGGGAAATTGGTATAAGCCAGTCTGAAGAATTGGAACTTATTTCAGCAAGCACCTGGAACTGCTCTGTGTCCCTCCCCATCTTCAGGAGCACCGCTCATGTGTGCGCTGTCTCCCTTACCAGGGGAGTTACGAGGTCCTTTACTTTGCATCTGCCACGCTCTGCAGGAACTACCACTGGAGCCTGGAAAGACTGAGTTTGAAAAACAGAAAATCAAGCTCAAGCCTTGTAAGGAGACTAACTCAGACTTACCTGAAATATCACAATCCAGGCATACCCAATGTTGTCAAAGTTGATGGCACCCTTGTGCGGGTTGGCGTTGCCGGTGCGGCACACGTTGTAGTACTGGTTCCAGTTCACACACATGCCACTGATATTGAACTCTTGCCGGACTGAATTGTAATAATAATAATCATCCTTGTCCAAACAACACTCATGGCCTCGCTCCTTCAGTGGGGGTATTTCATGACAGCCCATAATTCCATTGTCTCCTGACAGTGAGCAGATAAAGGGCATCTCATCATCTTCCTCCGGCTGGTAATAAGGGGGCAGGACAATGTCACCTTGTCTGCAAAAGAACCCACAGTCAAATTTCCTGTGACAGAGAGTTTCCTATCTCTCAGTGATACTGATGAAGCTGGGAGCCCCCATTCTGACATAGGGACTGCCTGTGTAGGGGATTTTCAGGTTTGTTGCCTCAGGAGCAGGAGAAGAAAGACAGGACTCCTGAAAACCAGGAGATTTCTAGGGTGAGCCCCCAGTTTTCAGAGCTTTTCCTGCCATCAGATCACCCCAAGACAAATTACACAATCTGCTTGCATGGAGATGAAGAAAAGCTGGAATGCAGAGATTTGCAGTCTGATCACTCTCCCCATTAACATCAAAGCTAACTCAAAGCAGTGACATTAAGGAAGTTCATCAGGCTTTACTCTAATATGTTCATATATGTAACTGCTGATGGACATGTTTTATAACATTTGGTAGTGAACCTTCTGTACTTCTAAAAAAAATCCAGTTCATGCATAATTAACATTGCACAGATAAGCCTTAAAATTTGGAAATGGAAAGATAAAATTGACTTAACCTTAACATTGACTCCTCCTTGACAGCTAGCATTATAGGTGCAATGTTTCATGACAAGTTCATGTCTTTTTTCCAAATAACGCAAGCACCTTCCAAATGCATGAATAATTAAAATCATCTATGCTTGCCTAGCTGGAGATGAGCTAATATCAGAAAAGTGAAAGGTGGAGATAAAAAAAAAAAAAAATTGGATTAAACTTTATCTGGTGTATTCCTTGCAGTGCTACAATGCACAACTTTCACGTTGTGCAAATGCAGACTTCTTCGCTAAGTGTCATAGGAAGAGGACAGGTGTTGATGTAAAAGGAAAAAACAGTCTCTGATTGTTAACTAAGCAGGACTAAACTACAAAGATATGCTGTAACTCATCCTCATCACTGCTGCATGGGCAACTTCAGAACTGATTTCCCTAGTAACGGTCAGCCAAATATTTTCTAATATCCGTCATTGTGAAGGCTGTGGCCCCAATTCCCTTCTCAGCTACATCAACTCTACATGGATGTAATTACACTCATTAAAGAAGTGCTACTCCCAATTTACATAAAGGACAATCATCCTAAACATCAGTTTTCCCCCAAGGAATAAATAAACACAGGAGATGCCTACTTTAAGCAGCTCCTACTCTGCGACTCCACTGCTGTTCTGCACATTGTATTTTCACACTTTTTGTTTCCAAATTTGAGATGATCTAAAGCTTCAGAACTGTTTGATCAATTTAAACTGATCTACAGCTCTAGGTTTCCTTTAAGCAGTCTACACTGATAGCACGCCAGGGATTAGCATACAGTTTTAAGAAAACACTTTAAAGCCTGAGATCTACTAAAGCCAGAAAGTCAACAGGAGGAGCTGTGCCCTGAAACTGGGTAATTGGAGAATTCATGGAAGGCAGGAGCTTTTCCACCCCACTGCCTGTGGGAGGAGTAAAGCTGTGCTCTGCAGACTCACCCCTGAATAAACCTCAGATACCCCTAATTGACCCCTGTGTGGCTTCAGCCTCTCTTTGCCAGAAATGTTCCCATGTTTCCCCATGAGTTTTTTTGTCCCATTCAAACATCCATTCTTTGCTTTCAGATGCTCTCACTTCTACTAATCCAGGTGTGAGACACCTCTCCCACCAGCCCTCTGTCCCTTCCCCATGGCACTGGCCACATGCAATTCTGCTCCTGAAGTTTTCTAGTAATTTCTCAGTGTCCCCCCAGAGGTAATGCACTACTGTCCAAACAGTGACTCTAGCTCCATTTTGGAGGTGCCAAAGATCTTCCTGGATGCATCAGGCAGCACCATGGCTTTCTGTAAGACTCCTGTGAGTGTTGTTTTCTGAAGAGGGAGCAGGTTCAGGAGAAAGACAGCATGTTTCAGAGCTTCAGTTCTTTCTCGGTGTAGGAGCACAATCCTGTATTACCGGGCATGGCTGGAGGGGGCAGCCATGCTAACCTGTGCCTTGATCAAACCCAAATGAGCCCAGACACCTGCTGTGAACACAGAAGAAAACCAGCTGTCTTCGCCCACCCTCCCTTTCCACTGCAAGACGTGACCAACGCCTGCACACTATCACCCCACACTTGGAGTAAGTGATACACAGAGAGCCTGGCAGAAGACGTGAGCAGGCAGAGGGAAAGAGAAACATCCCTGGAAGAAAGGAAGGAGATGTTGTCTCCCGGTCACTCACACGGTGAAGTTCTCCTCCATGAAGCAGCGGTTGCGGAGCAGCCCAGCCCACAGCTGCACCCCAATGATGCCGAAGATGAAGAAGACAAAGAAGCAGAGAAGAAGGACGTTCCCCAGCATGGGCAAAGTGTCCAGGAGCAAGTTCACAAGGATGCGCATGCCTGCAAGGGGAGAAGAGAACCAGAAGGAGCAAGTGTGGGACACAGGGATAGAGAAAGAGAGAAAGGAAGGGAAGGAGAAGAAAAGGAAAGAAGTTTACAAGATAAGCATAATAAAAAAATTTTTAAAAGCCCCATGAAAATAAAAGCAGAGTGTCAGAAATTAACTACTGTCCAAACCAGACCAGATTTATGGTTACTGCCCTTTCTTGTCCTAACCTCTAACTGACAGGCAGTCAGCAGAGCTGCTGTGATCTCTTAACCTTAGGCATCCATCTGCAGCAGAGAAGAAAAGAGAATGAGACTTTTGGTGCCATGAGCTATCTGACTGACATCCCTCCCTCCCCTTTCCCCGCAGAAGGACAACAGAGTGACAACTGTTCCAAAGGGGCATGTCAGCTCAACAGCCCCATTATCCAATGGCTCGGATTGAAAGTCATCCCAGTACAGCAAATGCATCCTGCAACCTGTGAGACCTGTATGGACAGACCAAAGCCAGTCTGCCAGTGGGATGAACCTTTCCAGAACATATAAACTGGCATAGATAATTGGTTTTTTATCAGTGACAGCATCATCAAGAGACGGTCATGAAAACCACTATTTCCTCCCCTGGCTAGTCCTCGTGCCCCAATGGGGCTGGAGCACACAAGTAGCAGGCACAGCCCAAAATCCTTCCAGCACAGAATATCTGTCCAATGCAAATGTTTCCAAAAAATTATTTTTTTTTTTTACTCTCTAATTACCTAATGAATTATTCCTGTGGTTTTATTTTCCCCTTGGCTCTTTGGCTCACAGCCACAAGTAGGGGTAAACATAGCCTCGTTTCTCCACGGAGCTAATGGCTTTTCCCATGCTCTCCAGGGATGGTGAAAGTCTAGAAATTCGTCTGAGTATCACGGTACTGCCTTTCCCCTATGCACACCTCACGAGGTTGTCTCTCCTCATAACCATAGAGGTCCCTCCCCCAGGTACCCAGAGAGTTCCTTCACTGAAGATGTTCCATGTAGGCCAGCAAATAATTAGCTAATTAGGTATTTATAACCAATTCATTACTTCAGATGGCAGTGGAAGGGGAAACAGGAAGGGAAGATAAGATTAGGATTCTCTGACAGCCCTTTGAGGCACAAGATAATCCCCCTTGTGTACCCAGCATCAAGTAATTACCACACAATACTATACATTATGTTCCGTGTCTATTCCCTGGACTGCTCGCACCACGGAGAGGGGAGGGAAGGGGCACCTGCGGTAGGTCAGGCAGGCGTGGAATTCACAAACACGGAAGGAAGAGGAAGAAGCGTGCCTCCTGTGGAACAGCAGACTGGTTTAGATTAGTAGAGAATGTTTTGGGGACAGAGCGGGGTGGAAGAGACAGAAGTGGTATTTACAGGTAGGTGATGTGTAGGAAGGAGAAGATGCTTATTGGTGCCTACATGGGAACATGAAGGATAAGGGAGGATGGCACTAGCTCTAAGCCCAGGCTGGGGATGAGTAGTTAAGCCCTGCTTCCTAACTGTCCAGCTGTGCCACCAGTCCTCACGTAAGGCAGCTCCTAGACAAGTACATCAGTAACTTGGCAGTGCAGGGACACAGCTCCAGTCGGTCACTGGGGATCGCAGCCATGCCCTGAGTCACGGACAGCTCTCCGACCTCTCAGCACACCAAGTCCAACAGCACCATCACTGTGACCTGCTGCCTGCCACAATGCTCTGCTAGGCCCTGGAGAAACGCTCTGGGCATCACTGGGACTTCAACACTGTGCACCCTCACTGTAATCCTGCGTGTTCCCAGAATTAATGTTGTGTCACAGAACGAGCTCAGTACTTCTCATAAACTGTCCTGGTTAGTACATTAGGGAAAGCCAAGTGACATGGGAAGCTGTGCTAGTAATGCTGCAAGAGGGAGTGATGTTTTTCAGATCAGTTGATGCTAGCTCCATTTCAGAGCTGGCTAATGGGAGAAGTGAGGCTGCCCTTATGCTGAAATGCAGAACAGATATTCCCACCAGAATTTTATAGACAGCACGCTTGTTGGGTCAGAATTTTCAAAAATTGATTTTGTCTATGTTCCAAGAGAAACCAAGAGACGTGTAAAACTTGTCTGCCTTTTTCTTGGAAACATCCTGTCTGCCCATACGTTCTCCATCCTGATTCACAGAGGGATTACTGGTGGTACAAGATTATGCTCTCCACAGCTCTAAGATCATAGCTATCGCCCTCATGTTAGGCCCTCTGGGGTATGTGAAGCCATGACCCAAGAACTGGCAGGTGGCCCCACCACTTGGTGTCTTTTCCACATCACGAACAATTTCAGCATTAACAGGTTCTAAGTCCAAATGAAACCAATTTTTTTTTCCAGTTTCACAGTTAGGCAGATTCATCTTTCTCTGCCCATTGATGCTGACCGTGGATGTGAGATCAGCTCTTCAAAAG
The DNA here is from genome assembly GCA_013398955.1 of Callaeas wilsoni. Lineage (NCBI taxonomy): Eukaryota > Metazoa > Chordata > Aves > Passeriformes > Callaeidae > Callaeas > Callaeas wilsoni. The sequence continues at coordinate 52,864 of VWPU01011795.1, forward strand.
CAGGAACGGTGAATCTACACCCATCCAAACATTCAAATATCAGTTGCAATTGCAGGAGAAAGAGGGAGAAAGGCTGGAAGTCCTAAGAATAACAGGGGATGATTTACTGTAGAGCCCCGTGGCAAAAATAATGAGGTCTCTAAAGCAACTGCCTGACAATGGAAATGGGCAGTGCAGCTTTGGGAGTATTCTGTTTTGGGGAGCTGGGATGCCTCCCTTTTCCAAAGGGCCCTCACTGGACAAGCTGCCATCCACAGCAACACCTGTGTATCCTGAATGACAAATTCTGAAACGTGCTGGAAATCCAGCTCTTCATCAAAATCCTGCTGCTGCCTCCTTCCCACCTTCTGCTGCCTCTATCTGCTGCTCTGCCACTTTTCTCTTGCTGTGCCTACAACTCCTCTCTGCCTCTCTGCTGCTCCTCAGCTTATGTGCACACTTTTCCTGGCCTCCCTCCCCACTGTTGCCTTTCCCCACATCCCCATTTGTCCTTTACCATTGGCAGAGCAGGAGCCATGCTGGCTCACAGTAAGGAAGGGATATGAAAGGGACAGTGACCTTTTCTGAAACATCCTTTGTAAAAGAGGAAACGCTGCTCGAGAAGAGAAAGGAAGAGAGGATGGGCAGTCTGGAGGAAAAGAGAGGAGGGAGAGCATTGATGAAACAACATTCAGCAACCAAACAGCCTTCCAGGGCATCAAAGATGAAAAGGTTTTGCTCTTCAAGGGAAATAAAAGCTAGAAACATTAAATATTCATGAGTGCCGGGTGTGGGCTTGGAAAGGTCTTTCCTCCCCTCACTCTGACCCAGAGACCAGGGCAAGGGAGGAAATGAAATGGCCTTGTTTGTAAGGAAGGAACCTCACAGAACAGTGCTCACATAATGCTTCCCATGCCCTTGGGCAAGGGATAGAAAAGGGTGCTCGATGGCACCTTGAGGGCAGGGCTGCTTCTGGTAAGATATCCAGCAGGAGCAAAGCCACAGATGCCTTTACCACTCAAACACAGCAGGAGATGGGGGGAAAGTATGTCACAGGGATAAGAAATGGTGGGAAGGAGAGAGAAGTGCCAGGAAATGACCTATCAGAAGGAAGAACAGGGCTGAGCAAAGTCTCTGAGCTCCCTCCGGGGTTCGGAAGAAGCAAATCGTCTGTCTCACCCTGGTGGCATCCAGAGGCCCTTCCTGACAAATTCTGCAGACACTGCGGTGACCCTCGCTCCCCTCCAGACACTTGCCATCAACCCTGATTAGCCCGGCCACCGCGGCTGACCAGACCCGTCTGCCGCGGCCGCCCCGGGGAAAGCGCGGCGGCGGGGCCGCGCAGGCGGGGCCGGGCTGGGCAGGAG
>VWPU01011797.1:0-45603 GCA_013398955.1 Callaeas wilsoni
CCATCGCGGCGCGGGACTGGGGATTCTGTCTGGGCCCGCTCAGGGGCGGAGCGCGGCGGCGGCCGCAGCCGCCCGGCGCGCAGGGGTTTGCGCCCGGCCGGCCGCGGCCCCGTTTTAAGGCCGGTTCGAGAAGTTGAGGCCCACGGAACGGGTCCCGCGTTGCTCCGTGCCTGGCGGCGGGGAACGCAGGGGTTCCGGCCGCATGTATGGCCGCGCTTGCCTGGCATCGCGCCCGCCCTGTCCCCGCCCTCCCGGGGGAGCGGGGGAGGAGGAGGGCGGGAGGGCTGCTCGTGCTGAGCGGTGCCCCCGGCGCTCTCACGCCGTCGTGCTCGGGTTGAGGCAAGGCCTTCGCCGCTTGGCTGGGGTGCGATGCTCTCGCCTGGCCTCAGCCACGGTGTTGTGTTCTCGCAGCGTGGCGGGCGATTCGGGGGGCTCGGTGTTGCATTTCGAGTTCCTTATCTCCCAGTTGAGGGCCTGTTTGAAATTTTCTCTGCTGCTGCGATTGTTTATTACACATAATACCGGTGCCCGTAGGGTTTTCCAGACTCCCTTCCTATTACATCTGCTTACGAGGCTTCAAAATACAAAGGTAGAGAAGCGATTATGGGAGTTGCAGGTGAAACCAGAATCACTAGGCAAATTTTTATGAAGTCATCTCTGAACAAAATAGTATTCCTTTAAGAAAACTCCGGAGGTGATCTTAAGTATTACTGATGTCCAGGGCTTGTGGAACAAGTAAATGAGTTTCTTCCTCAACTATTTTGTCATGATCCCTTCTTATTATCCTTACAGAAAGTATCTTGACTGTGAAGTTTGTGGCTTCCCACGGGGTTACATCCCAGTGCCTCTGAAACGGAAGTTGTAATTTTCCCTTCTGATTTGTTGTAGTTACGAAAAATGCTTAACAGACTTAACTCTGTGTACATTTCTATTTATGCTACGTCTTGCCAGTGTACAGATTTTTCCCTTGAATTCGAATCTTTCAGGATGTTGTCCTTGCAATGAACTCTTCCAATCCTAGTGTGCATCGAGTTTACAGTTTCCTGCAGTTTTAAGTGATTGATGGTGTGTGACATTTGTGCCAGACAAGTTGCAGCAGTAGCCTGCTGTGTGGGACAGGGGCTTGATCTGCTCTCCTCTGTCCCCAAATCTTCATCCGCATGAGTCATTTGAAAACAGTGAACTGTCCAGAAGAAACGAGGCACTAATTTGGCTTCTTGCTGGTGATGATAATAGCGATGCCTTCTGCTGTTGCTTCCTTGAGTTCTGGTTGATTTTTCATGTCTTCATTGCCTGTAAACTGAGCTCACTTTTTGGAAAGTAATGAAGACGATGGACATGATGGCTCAGTGCTTTGGTACTGTTCTTTTTCAACTGGTGTGCACTTTATCTCTAAAATTACTTTTCTCTCCCCTCCAGTGCTCTCACCAGCTTATCTGGAACAGTTTTGTTGCTGACTCTGTGGCAGTGAAGTCAGTGCGAGACAGCTGGAATGAAACTGGGAATCACAAGCTGTCTTCTAAGAAAGTTGCATCTAATTATTTATTTATATACTTCTTTTTACTTTCCAGTTGCCAAAGGCACAACTCTAGGGAGTGAAACAAGACTTGAAGTATGTATTTGCACCGGGGAATAGTGTCTTTTTTTCTTTTTTTCATTGTTGTTACTTGGGTGAATGGCTTCTGTCAGAACATGCCCAATTCATGTCTGTTCCAGTGGAGATGAATTCAGCTGCTATTAAAACATTGTTCCATGTTTTCCAAACACAAATGAGGATCTTGTCTTCCCTCGGCAGGCTTGAGAAGTAGTTCCCTGCAGGAAATACATCACAAACAGCTGAGCACAAGAATGTTTATGTGGAGTAGAGTCCTTTCCAGTAGCTCTGTCCCTGGGCCTAGGTTGGAAGCCACAAGTCTTTGAGTATAATTTTTAAGTAATGCAGGTCTGCACTTTTAGTTGCTTACTGTTGCCTCTCTAATAGTGACTGGGATCATATAACTTGTTGGCTGAACTCTATCTTAGGTCAATTTGCTCTGTTTTATCTTTTTAATTGTATCTTTTTTCCCTTGCCTTGTGTTGCCATGGAAGGAAAGATTCATTTATGCTCTTTATTTCTTCAGCTGTAAGATTGTAAGAATCTTCTGTTTTGCTCTAGCAGGTGGTTGCTGGCATTGCCACTTTCTCTTGTTATGTTCAATGCAAGAGGAAGTGTTTGGAAGTAAATCTACCTGAGCTGGTGGAACACCTACTCTGCCAGAAGCCCCTTTATTTTGTTCCTGGGCTTAACCTGTAGGGTGGGCTCTGAGGCTTATTTGGGAGGTGTAAACTTCCTGTGGAATAATCTGAAGTACACTGTTAGTACTGTCGAAAATTAACAAAGCTTTTCAGCTCTATTTGAAATGGTTGTGAAAGTGTTGCTTTTGCAGCTTAGAGCAGGATTCAGCATTTTCCAGATGGAAGAGTGCGTGCAATCTCTGGGCTGCCGCTCAAGTTGGCATTAGCACTCAGGTTCTTCTTTGTAACCTCTGTTGGAAGCTGGGCCTGAGATCAGCCTGTCTGGCCCTCACAGAATCGGAGAAATCAGACCCGTCCGCTCTGACGAAGGATTGAAGCTACTTTTTGTTCTGAATTTGACTCACAGACTAACGTCTGCTTTCATGAAAGCTTGGTAGTGGAAAATACCACCTGTGCTTCTGTGTGGCAGGTAGTGGCTCCTGGAATTCGTGATCAGCTGTTTATAGTGGAGGTAAAAAACCCCAGTCTCTGCTGCTGAAATACGGGTACAAGCTTGGCTATTTCACCCCAGGAAAGAAAGAACAGCAGAAGAAGTTAGACAATCTGCCTCCGTCTGGTTTCTCAGGAGAGCTAATTTAGATATTGGGGGCTGGGGTAGCTGTGCTAAACTTGATTCCAATCACTGTTAATAATGAGATTTTAACTTCTCTCTTTCCTCTTCATTTTCTGACTCCTGATAAATAAATTCAAGGCAAATCTTTATACAGGGGATTCTGCCTTCCTAGCTGCTGTCAAAACCCCTTTTCTTGGTAAATAATTTTCTTCTCTTCAGTGTTCTTTTTATCTAGCAACAGTTTTAGGCACATTGTAGAGCAGCAGAAGCAGCTACTCACAAAAATAACCCTGATTAGATAGACAAGTGAAACATATTTTTCTCCTTGGGTGATAAAAGAAAAAAAATCATTTGGAAGTTATTGTAATTAATTCATTTGAACTTTCATTGTTTTTAGCTCAAGTATGCTATATAGGCAGAGATTAAAAATTCATTATTTACTGTGATACTGTTAAGGAATTAGAAATTAATACATTTATGTCTTCCTCTTTGGCTTGTTTTTTTTGCTGGAATGCAGAGTTAATCCAGGAAACTGTGGCAGTTATCTTCAAACTGAAGACCCATGATTGGGTAGAAATGCATTAGCATCTGGAGTATTTAACAGAAAAAATAAGTTCTAGGAGGGTTAAACCACCTGATAGACTGTTCAGAAACTGAGCAAATTTCAGTTTGACTTGCATTATGGTGGTAGCTATTTAGTTTACTCTGAGGGATTATGTGTGATGAATTTCTTAGCAAAATCGGCAGCTGTTAATTTGTATTGAGGTTTTAAACAATGACCTGTTCTATTTTCTTCTTCTGTTGAGGTAAACAAATTACTGTTCAAGTATTTTTAAACACTGCTTTTCAACTTGCAGGTGGATACAGGCACACAGATGGCAGATAACAGGTATGTTGGACTGTTTTCCTGAAATTAAATCAAGGTAGTTAGAGCCAGCTGTATAGCTGGTCTTCTGCAGGAGAGGTTTTTGTTGTTTTGTTTTTTTTTTTTAACCTGTGAAGAGTGGATTACCAGACTTGGATAAGAATAAAATGGTATTGTTTTTCTAAATGCTCTGAAGAACTGAAGAGCCTCAGTGTTTCCCTAATCTGTGTAATTAAAGCATGCAAAAGGCACCTTTTTTTTCTAGTTTGTGTGGTATTTTTTGAACATACGGTATTTCTGCGGAACTGCTGCAATATGTGCTGCTGCTCTTCTGAGGCTTGCAGTGCTGGATAAGCTGGTCTGTCCAGTACCTGATAATACCCATTTGCAAATGTGCTATCTCCTCTGGTTTTGTGTCTGAGTTAGGGTTAATTTCAGCAATATCCAGTGTGCATTTTGTGACCTCTAAGCTGGCAGGGAGCACAGGGAGTGCTGGCTGGCTGTTGACTCATGCCGGGCCCTCTCCTTCTCCAGCACAGGAAGCGGGATGAAAGACATTGCAGCAGGGAGATGGGGAGGACAGGGACATCTCTTTTAGAGCAGGAGTGAATGTTTTAATCAAAACAGCTTGTTAGAGAAGTTTGAAACAGAGCTTTTATCTCTTGTTTGCTTTCCTTTCATACCTGCATCCTTTTTCATGTTTTTCTTCATCACTTACACTAAAAGTGTCTCATATTTTCATTTGTGAGTAATAACATTTTCCTGTGCAGAGTGAATGGCCACATGATTCACAGAGTGAATCACACACATGAATAGCCAGCCATTCACTTAATGAGATTAATTTATCTGTCAAAGATTTTTGTTTTGGGCTTGTTATGTTTTGTTTTGAGGTTAGTTTGTTTGGGTTTGGGGTTTTTTTGCCTTACCTTAACTTGCCTTTGCATCCTATTCATCTTAGGAGATCTAGTTTCATATCCAAACCTTTGAGTTTTCACAAGCTTGAAGACATAAATATGTCTTCTGTTGGCATACTTGTCTCTAAAACACGTGTGTAGTAAACCAAAAATTCTGAATAACTTGTTCTTAAATGTTAACATTTTTGTAATGGGATGCTATTTTAATATGTTACCCTCTGAATTCTTTTAGTAAAACAGAAGATACTGCTTCAGATTCTCTGGAGGCTGCTAAAAATGCAAGCAACAAAAAAGGTAAGAAATACATAGTAGTAGGTGACGTTACAGAAGTGGAATAAGCCTTTACAGTCAAAACTGAAGATATGTTCACAGTTGAATCCAAAACAGTGGTTTTTAGGCTAGCTGTTCACTCTCTGCTGTTCTCCATGTTCTCTCATTGCAGCCAAAACCAGAGTGAAGGCTGTATTTTTGTATATGTTGTGATTGTGATGCTTTACTGTTGCATGGAATGACCCACTAGATGCTTGCAATAAGGCCTGCAAAGACTGGCTTGTAGCAACATGTATTCTTTGTCAGCATAATTATCAAAATGAGCTGTTCTGTTTGTATGGTAGTTGCTTACCATGTTGTATTTCAGAAGGTGCGTCTTTAGAATATGTCTTGGTAGTTTTTGTTCTCCAGTAGCAAGTTTTACAGATAACTGCTGAACAGTGTTTTTCAAATTAATACTTCTGTGTGCAGAAAAGCTACAATTCCATTATTTCTCCAAATATTCAAATTTGTAAGTTATAGTGAAATTTGTTTCATATATGTGGTCACTGAATGTTCTTTAGGTCTCCCTCATTACCTGATTTTGTTTTTAAGAAATCCTTTGTGACTGGCAATTGGAAAAATCACATATGAACTGGTAGACACCATTTAATAATTCTGACAGTCAAGTTGGATTGAGAAAAAACAACAACAAAACCCCAAATAAATAAGAAAAACAAAGCAACGCACAAGCATATAAAAGCTTCACCATGTTAGTGTGCGCTGTGCAGTTTACTGGGTTTTTAATGTCTGGGGAAGAGAGCACTGAGAAAGAATGGAAAGATGTGAAAAGCAAAAGTCTTCCCACCGTGGCACTGTGTGTGGTTATTAGTAAGGATTTCTAACTCCTAACCAGAAGCGTTTTAGATCTGACCTCCTGTAAAAATAGTCTTCTGGGAAGTGTTGTGATGGTTGAGGAGTATTACGGGTTGTAAAGTCATCTTGATGTAAAAAATCAGTAGTTGTCAAGGTCACAGTGCTATGCTGCTTTATTGTACAGTACACAAAGTAGTTGGCAGGCTTTTTTCAGGAGTCACACTAACTGGAAAACAGATGTCTTGGAAGTATAATTCAGAGGTTCTCTTGCAAATTTAGATGTGGCTTTTAAGGTACAGCTAATACAGAGGGAGGATAGAGAAACTCTTGTTTTGCACTTTGTTACATAAAGGGAAAAAAAACTTGCTTATATTGGCAATGTACTACCTGCTTGTAAAAGCAACCAATAGATTTGCAAAGAGAAAAGTGCTTTTTCTATCATTATCCAACTTTATATTCCTGAAATCTAGTCCTGAATTAATTGTTTGTGTTAATAGCTAACTACAGTGGTGTTACTTGAGGTGTGAAAATAACGAGTATTTTTACTGTGACTACTGTAAGACACAGTATGACAAAAGCATTATAAATCTATGCAGATTTGTTTAAAAGTGGTTTTCTGTCTTCATAGAAAAGCTGGCAGACCAAGTGATGCAAAATCCACAGGTCCTGGCAGCTCTTCAGGAACGTCTTGACAACACAGCACTTACTCCTTCAAGTTACATTGAAACGTAAGTACTGGGCATGATGAAATTCTTAAAAGACCAAAAGCCTAATAGAATATTATTACTGTGTAATTAATGTAGGAAATTAGAATAAATGATTCACTAAGAAAAATGGTTTACTTAACCCATGATTCATAGTGGCTTACTTCTGGAAGGAGGAGTGAAGTTTTAGCTTACGCAAACTTGCAAACGAAATTTTGTCCAGTTCAATATTTTCTGTGGCCATTATTGTTTTAAATGGAAATAACTCCCCTCCCCTCCTTTGTTTCCTTCTATGACCTTTGTTCTGACAGGGCATGTGCTACGCTGATTGATGATTTCTATAAGATTGCTATCCAGGATGTAATGGAAAGTTCAGGACCTGTATATCCCTAGTTAGAAGCTTAGTTTTATATTAACTGTAAAGTAGATTTAAATATTGCCTTTAGTAAATACTTATGCTTTTATTTCTTGACTGAGCTGGTTGTAGACCTCTTTTTAGAAAAAAACATAAGTTCTATAAAGAGTTCTTTTTACATGACTGCGTCTAAATGTGTAATATAATTTAAAGGGCAGATGGGCAGTGTGTGCTTTCTGAGTGTGGCCCATGAATCAAAGCTTTCTCCTGTAGAATGCACAGTTCCTACTTTTCATAGATGGATCAACACAAATCTAGTCTCAAAGTTTAGGTGTAAACAAAGGTATTAATTTCAGATCTCTGAACTACACGGGGAGGGTAGTGGCCCCAGGGAAATGGAACAGAAGATAACACCTTTGAGAACAACTTGGGTAGGAGAGGATTCTTTCAACTTTTTGAAATAGGTTTTGGAGAAACATGTATGTTTGACATAAGCCTTTTATTTAAAAATTGCACGTAGTTATAAGCAGCCTGTTTCACAGTAATATGTGAAATAATGCTGAGGCAACTAACTTCTAACCTTAAATAATTTTGATTTTTAGTTTTCCAAAAGCAGTGATAAGAAGAATTGATGCCTTGAAAAAGCTCCAGGTGAAATGTGCCCATATAGAAGCTAAATTCTATGAAGAAGTACATGACTTAGAGAGAAAATATGCAGCACTCTATCAACCTCTTTTTGATAAGGTGGGAAAATTATATATATAATTTTGATTTCTTTGTTCCTGTCAGTTCTGGTTGCATATATATAATTTTGCATTTTCAATTACATTCTTGGCTTTTTTAACACAGAGAAGAGAGTTTATTAATGGGGAAGCTGAACCCACAGATGCCGAGTCAGAATGGCACAGTGAAAATGAGGAAGAGGAAAAACTGGCTGTGAGTACAAGCTGGGTCATAAACTATGGATATATCAGATTGTCAGGGTTAAATTCCAGTTCTTGCCATTGAAAGACTCAACTTTTGTGTCAGTAATGTGTTCTTGGGATGAATACACTGTTATGTCCAGTGAAAGCTTCTAAACCATTGGTTTAGCCTTTTTTCAAATTTGGGGCTTGAGGGAATCGAGGAGTTGCCTTTGTTGGCACTGTTCGTAACCTGTTAACAGCACCTTCCTGCTAATGGGTTCCATTCCAGTGCTACATGAAACCCCAAGATAATAAAAGACTGGTTGGTTCTCTGCCTGTTCCTGTTATTTTGGGAAACATCATTAGCTTTCATTATCATAAATACAGGTGAGACACTTGTCACACAGTCATGAAAGAGAATCGAGCTAATAAAGTGTGTGCTGGCTGGTGGATTCCTACTTGTCTATTGAGTAGGAGCTGTCTAGATTTAGGAGGCATAATACAGTCTGTGGGCTGCCTGTTACTTTCCCAGCATTGTTTCTGGAGATGTGTGCTCAGGCTTTGTCTCAGAAAAGCGACCTACTTAGAAAACTCTGTTTGCCATTCTGTCAGATTTTCTTTGCATTTTTTCCTTAGCCCGATTTCTTCTGGGGTTTTTTTGCATTCTGTTTTGTATTCAACGTGAATTGTTCTCTTTGTTTTTACTGATCTCCTGAGATTTAGCATGCCACAGTACTCCATGTGCACGAGCAAAAAACGTTCCTTAGGCTTTGTGTAAATACAGCACTGACAGGCGTATTCCACACAACAAAATCAGAAACAAGTCTAGGATGGGAAGTAAACTGCAGCTTCGTATTCCTGGCTCATCATAACCCAAGTAACTGCCAAAATCATCTTAAATATCTGCTGCTACCTAGTGGTGTAAAAGGAAAGGTGCAGTACAACTAATTCAGACTCCAAATTTCCAGGGCTATTTGGGATGGAGAAATGACTTCCTCATTCTTCTGTTTTATAACATTTGACATCAGTTACGTGGAGGGCATCCTGTTTCCCTGAACAGTAATAATTTGACACAGCATAATAATGAAAAATACCCGTGAAAAACAAATTTACAAGTATACTGCAAAATCGGGAAGCTAAAACAGCATTTCAGAGGACAAGGCTAAATTTTAAGTTTTTAGATGAAACACTGTAGATGACTTAGGGAGCTACAGAAATGAGATTAATAGAAAAAGAGAAACGCATTTATAATTTCTGCTGTTTAAAGAAATAAAGTGTTTTAATTGTTTCTGTTTGTCAAGTCAGTGAAGCTGACACTTGATCTATTTAGTCTTCATATAGAAGAATTTCAAATGAGTTGAAAGTAAATCTGAATGTGTGTATGTTTAGTTGTGTAAATAAACCTTGTATCTCTTAACTTCATTTATAGAGGTAAAAAAAAGCTAGATTTCAAATGTTCCTTAAAAGCAGCTTCAGAGATGGCATTTGTTTTGTATTTCTGTCTCTGTTTGTTAAATATACTAAGAAGTCACAATTTAATTTCTCAGCTGTTTCTGTATTTCTTTCCCAGGGAGACCTGAAAAATGCAGTGGTAATAGACGAAAAAGCAGAAGAGACAAATGTCAAAGGAATTCCAGACTTCTGGTTTACTATCTTTAGGAATGTAGATATGCTAAGTGAATTAGTACAAGTAAGTTTCTGCTCTGACACAAGCAACTTCTGTTGTGTTAAATGAATTACTGCTTTTCCCATTAATAGTCAATCCTCGTGGGATGTGTGTGAGACACTAAATCTTCTGAGTCTTTGGAATCCCTGAAGATGCTTGAAAGGCTGATGATGGACAAGCATTTTTAGTTTAATCCATAAAGGATTATTTTTGCAAGGTTATAAGAATACCCATGGATTGGTTGAATTCATGTTAAATAGCTTAGGTGGTTACGCCTGCACTGTTAAAGAAGAATTTCCTGGAGTGTGTCTTCCTGTGAATCCCACTGGTAATAAATACCCTGGATGAAGTTACTGTATCTTCAGTAATGCATCCTGGCAACTTCGTTTACTGAAGATGAGCCCTAAAATGACTGAGAATTTGGCACACAGAATTTGCAACTATGATTAAGAAATTTAGATCCAGATCTTTACTTTAGCTGAAATTGTTGAATTAGTTACAAGGTTTGGTTCTTTCTTAAGAAGAGACTCTTTTTCTAAATATTGCCTGCTGAATTGGATTTTACTTTGTTTTGCTTAGGAGTATGATGAACCTATCTTGAAACATCTGCAGGATATTAAAGTTAAGTTTTCTGAACCAGGACAGCCTATGGTGAGTTTTCTCTGCTTGTTTCTCATGAAGATTGTAGTAATGAAGTGAGCAGCATTCCAAAATATTCATTCAGCTCTCTTTGGCTGTAGTGTGTGGGGGGGAGGTTTCTTTCTAAGCTGTTATTTTCATACTTTGCCTTTGAAAGATTTATCTTCAGCTTTTCAGACTCTTTGCTCTTTCTTAGCCTGGGCAGCTCTGACATTACTGTAGTTTCTAGATTAAAATTCTGTCTCAGTTCTGTCTAGTTTTTGCTTTCTTTTTCTCTCTCAAATTCAAGTGTAATACAATTACATGGCTGTTTTTGATTTGAAAATGAATTGTGGGAAAAATTCTGGGTATCTAATATTTTATCAAAAGACTTGGTAATACTAATCAAAGACAATGATTATGGATACTGTACCTATTGAAAAGGATAGAAAATGGATGGTATTTTAAAAGTGTACCTAATGAGTATTTTTTAAAGTATAACTTGGCTTTTTTTTTTTCTGGAATTGCTCGTGTAAGTTCAGTGCACAGAAACAGATACTGTATATATCAAAAAGAAGTTGTTCTGCTGCTTGTTTAATTTATGCAGACAGTACTTACTCCTTGAACTCCCTTCGAGGGGGAGACAGGGAGAAGGATGGAATTTGAGTCTACACACAGTTTCTTAAAGTTTTATCATTCTGGCTTTTTTCTTATGTTTAGTATTTTTTGTTTTGCCTTATGGAGTTACGGTCTTCTGACAATGTCTGAAATAAATGCAAGACAAACTTCATTGAAGATTCTCATAAGAAAGATGGAAGGACTTTCTCAGAATAGCTTCTAATGGTTAATAATAAGTTGGTTTGGGGTTCTTTCGGATTTTGTTTTATAATCCTTATTGTCTTTATTCTTACTAGTACTGAAACACTCGAGCCGATAATAGGCAAGAAAGTTGTATGGCAGAGGAAAACTGAGAATTTAAGTTTCTAAAGATTGCTGGGGTTTAAGGAAAGGATATCAGTTTTAATAAGAAAATGACTTGTCTGAGGACGAAGTAAGGTATTCTAAGTAGTAGACTGTTTTTATCTTGAAACATATCTATTCAGTGGCATTTGGATGAGATGGGAATAGGGGGGTTTTTTTGCCTACATCATTTTTGTGTTGTCATTCAGCTTTGTTTTACAGTACCTTTAGTTGGAGAACTCTTAAAACGATGGATTTATCTGGTCTTGCACTGTTCGTAACCTTTTGACAGCGTTTTTCTGTAAATAGGTTCCATTCCAGTGCTACATTAAATCCCATAATGGAAGGCTGACAGATTCCATGTCCCTTCTGTATTTGGAGACAAAGGATGTGTTCCTAACTGCTTGAGTGAAACCTGTTCTGCAGCTGTGTGTGACTGTCTTATCTGCAATTCTCTCTGTGGAAAATTGGTGCAGCAGCGGTAGCTTTGTACTGTAGGAACTTCACATAACCAGTGTGTCATAGATACACTAATTCTGCTGGGGATTAGCTTTTGCTGCTAAAGAAATACATGATAATTAGGAATTTTCTAATTTACTATTGATCCAAAACAATTAACTGTAGTTATGGCACTCCAAAAGTGGATTTACCTGACTGCAGTTAAAGTGCTTCAAAGTCCTCTTTGTTATGGCCTGCACATAGAAAATTTTATCTGCATGAAGCATAAGTGATTCCATTACTATTTGCTTTTACTTATTTATAACCATATGAATAAACTTACATGTATTTTATAATTATAATTTCTATTTACATATTTATTTGAACATCAAGATCCTTAGCTAGCGTATTCTGACCTGGATGATGCATCTGGGTATAACTTAAGTAGCTTAAAAAAAGGAAGTTTTCTTATTTTGAACTTCATAAGAACGTTGATAAAAAAACCCCAGAGATGTCCAAATAAAGAGTACTGGAAAAATTATTACAACAATTCAAATATATTGTGGAGCTTGAAGCTTCTTGTCTCCTAATTAGCCGGTATACAATGAAATGCAGTCTGGGCAGATATTTTGGTCTTGCTAGCCCTTGGGATCCTGCATGCTAAGTAGTGCCACTCGTTGGTTATTTATAGCCCCAGTGATGGTTTATGGGATTATTTGGGTATGAGTGTTCGTCACTGGTAGTGGATAAGCTAAGTTTGTAACTCTTCCCCTGAGCATGTTTGCCAGAGAGAGATTAGCCTGAGCTGAAGACAGCCTCCGAACGATACAGCTGTCTTGAATTGCTTTAAAGGGAAGTAAAGCTGAAATAGGCGATGTGAAGTCAACACAGATACTCCAGTGTACTGCTGAGTCCCAGTGGCTTCCTGTCCTTAAACAGTGAGCATGGGCGTTGGGAAGGCTGCGGCTGCCATTGGTCTCCATCCCTCCTTGACCACTCTCTTTGCAGATTTGAGTAATGTGAGGAGATTCCTGGGGTTTTAGGAAGATTAGGGGCCTTTGGGAGATGAGTGAGGATAAATACCTTTCATGAACAGGCTGTTGTCCTGAGTTATTCATCTTGTCCATACATGAATAGCCTTGAAAAAGAGGATGGTAAGGCAGGCTTGGTGACAACAGACAGTTTTCTGGCCTGAGTCTGAAGAATGCCTGGGGAAGTATGTTCAGGGCTAGTCTTTTGGCAGTTAAGCAATCTGTTTTGTATGCAGGTTAGGGCTAATTCTTAAGGCATGTTACTGGGGGAGTAAATAAAATATTTAAGGTAACTGTTATATATGCTGTGGCTGGGCCTTGATGGTGGGAGGTTTGGCTTTCAGCCCTTCCGTTGTGCTGAACTGACCTGCAGGCTTTTTCCCCCTTCAAGTCACTAAATCAGTGCTGCCAAAAACCTTTATCCTTTATTGTTTCCCTTGTTCCAAGACAGCTTGAGTTTTGGTTTACTTTAAAAAGTTCATAGTTGATCCCGAGTGCAGAGTGAGCATATATAGCATTGTGCAAGCAGTTTAGGAAAGCTTTACAGATCTGAAAATTGATGCATCGTGGATGCTGTGGTTTTCCGTAACTGGAGCCTTTTGTTCTCCATGTAAGAAACTGAATCTCTGCAAACAATTTTTGGGTGCCAGAGGAGGTTCAAACATAACCAGAAACACCCGCTTCAGGCTTTAACCTGTTGAGACGTGTTGGTTGTAGGATTCAGTTTATGAAGGCAGTGTTCTTTTGCAGGATTTTCTGTTACGAAATGAAAAAACCCCCTCTGGTTCATGGTGGACTGTACTATTTAAATAGACTCCTGCAATCTAAATTGTGCTTTAATTGGAAATAAAGTCTGATTCACTCCCTTAAGATCATGGTATTGATCAGACTTGGGGGAGCAATAAAACCACATGGTGTTGTTCTAATGTTAAAATGACTTCCCAATAACAACTTCATCTCCAGTGCAAGGATGATAAGTGGCTTCCACAGGAAATGAAATCAAGACTTTTCTCAAAATACTTATTTCTGAAGTTGCTTTTAAGACAGCAGTTCTGTATGTGAAGGTGAATGAAATGTACTAATTACCTGGTTTTAATTTGAATCTAAGCCAAGGTTATTGCAGCTTCTTGCACATTTGAAATTCATTGACATTCTTAATTTCCTGCTTCTGATGTAGTTTGAAATATGTTTGCCATCAAATTATCTTTTTTTTTGCCTTTCCAGAGTTTGATTAATGATAATTATGCTGATGCACTATTTCACAGATGAAAGTTAGTGGTAACATAAAATTTCTTCCAGTCTTTCTCATTAGAGTTCCACTTCGGGCCCAATGACTACTTTTCTAATTCAGTCCTGACAAAAACATACAAGATGAAGTCGGAGCCAGACAAGACAGATCCCTTTTCATTTGAAGGACCTGAAATAGTTGATTGTGAGGGGTAAGGAAAACAGAAATTCAAAAAAACTTCTGAAGTAAAAATGATTTTTTTTTTTTTTTGTTGCTTACTGTGATAATGATTAGTAAAGATAAAATCGTTACTGACTTCAAACCTGGGAATGTTTGTAAGGGTGATGTTGATGTTAGCCTCAGCATGCAGAGGTAACAGATGCATAGATGGAGATATATTTTAACATAGTGTACATTTTAAATTTGGCACCTTTTGAATTTAATAGCTCTCTAATTGAGGTAACAAACATTTTATTTCCAGATAGCTGGGTAAATTATTTTTAGTCATTACTTTCCACAGACTGCCCCCCTCCTCAGTCTGATAAGTGGCCTTAGACTCTCTTGGATTCTTATCATCTCCTCAGCAGTTTTTATTCCGGCAGGAATTGGTTTATTACTATCAGGCAGGAATAGGTCATGTGTATCATGTGTTCTTTCAAGTGAGAGTGGGGCTGGAACATAAAGGCCATGCAGTTTGACTCTGGCAGCTGTGGCTAATGCAGCAATATTTCCCCCCCCCCCCCCCCCCCCCCCCCCCCCCCAAAAAACACANCAGCTGTAGATGGTGAATTCTCAGGTTCTCATGTCTGTTCTGGAAGTCTGTTGAGTTCAACACCACATTAGAGTTTTTTGGGGACAAAAGAATCATTCCATCTAACCTAACCCTTTTCTCTTCCCATCCATGATGTCTGCTCTATAACCAAATTTCAGTGCTACACCAGAACAGAGCTGACACAAATGAAAAATGGCTTTTGTACCCTATTTTTCTTAGCATCTAAGTGTTCTTTTCTGTTGGTGTATTAGTTTGAAAGCAAACCAGTGAGAGACTCCAAGTCAGAACTACAATTTAATAGGAAAAAAATTAAAATAAATGCAAAAAACCACTGGCTTAACCTGACAGAGTCAGGATACAACCTGACACCCTGTCGGTCAGGGTGCTGGTAGCAGTCTGATTAAATGGTGGCTGCAGTCCTTTTGGAGTGATAAATGTGGTTCTCTTGAAGCAGTGATCTTGTAGAAGGGTCTGGTCTTCCTCTGAAGGTCCAGTGGTGGTTGTGTAGCTCTTGTCCTCTGGGAGTCCAGTCGATAAGGCTGCTTGTGGTGTTCCAAATCTCAGGTTATATCCAGGTAGGAGTGCTTGATTCCTGCCCCTGGGCGGAGCATCTCACAATGGGATGGTGTAATTCATGAGTCCTGCAGTGAGGCTTGATGGGCCATTAACAGAAGATATCCTCCCCAGGGAGTTATGAGGGATGGATCATGGAAGAGATAAGGAGCACTGCCCCACCAGGTTTTAACAGATCGTGATAGAATACATACTTTGGGTTACATCTTACATTGTAATCTAAGACAATTGGTGATTATTTGGTTTTTAGGGGTTTTTTTCTACCCCTTCAAGGATGTATTTTGGTGGTTTGGTTTTTGGGGTTTTCTAACTCACGCTTAAGAAATGCCAAATACTTGGTTTTTTGAAGGCATGCTGACAGCCTCAAAACCCTCTTGACTTTTAGTGCTAGTTGTTGGCTTTTGAATTGAGCATTCACCTGCAGTGAGGCAAAACATCTACTTGGATGTTTAGTAAAAGCTGTGCCTAAGTAACAGACTACCCCTTTTTGAAGAAAACTTTAGCTCATTACAGCAAAATATTTTCTGTTTAAGTATTACAAAGAAACTCTTTCCTAGATTGCTGATTTGTCAAAACTTTGATGTTTCCTGATGGACGGTGTTAGATATGGTACAAGTAGAGCAGGCAAACATCTCTGACTTGTTATACAGGTTAAGTATAAAACTGGTGACTTTGGCCATCTGTCTATAGGACAAGATATTTTTGAGGCACTTAAGGGTTACTGTGACACCATTATTTTTGCTGCAGAAGAATTAGCTGTGTTTGCCCTTCACTCTTTGCCATGTGCAGCTTTGGGTAAAACTTAGTTGAATGGAGAGAGACTTTTCATTGAGTGTCAGTTTGTACAGCAGCAGAATGGAACTGAGAATTAGGCTGTTTTCAGCTTGATGTGCTTGGCTGCCAGGTCAGTCTGAGCACTGCTCTTTCAGAGCTCAAACACTGCTCTCCCTGGCCACTCTCTGGACATGCATTTTCAGGGTAACTGGACACTGCCTTGACCTGTGCTGAAAGGATGTAATGTATTGTTTCCCAGGGTCTGCTTGGTGCGATTTTTTTCTGTAATAGCTTAATCTTGTCCTTGGTTACACAAGTCCAGTTGTTGGGCCAAAGAGGTATTGAATTATGGGTGGAGTGGGCAGCAGTGATTACTGTGCCAAGACACAAACTTGTTTAGCATTTTCATTTAGGGAAATACTTGATCTGTCCAACATACACATAATCTCTAGGACTATGATCCACTTCATACCTCGTCAAGCAGCTTTATCTAGAGAGTGATAAGCCATATTGGCCTTGATGTTGCTGCTCTGCTGCTCAGTTCCTTCTTTTCCCTGGTGCCTTACGTTAAAATGCTTTCTCACATGCTGTCTCTAGGTGTACTATTGACTGGAAGAAAGGAAAAAATGTAACAGTTAAAACAATCAAGAAGAAACAGAAACACAAGGGCCGAGGCACAGTTCGGACAATTACTAAACAAGTACCTAACGATTCATTTTTTAACTTCTTCAGCCCAATAAAGGGTAAGCCTGGAAATGAAGAATTCAGGATCCTTAAAATATGTTGTGTTTTACTTACATATATTTGTATTTATGTGGCTTAAACATTCAAACTGCTTATGCTGCTTCATTGTAAGCTGCTTACTAGAGGAAGATTGCAAGCTCTTGCCCATCCAAACAGATTATTTTGTTCGGATGTTATTCTGTGCAGTGTAAACAAGATTCATAGTATGGAAAGAGTATCACATAGACTCTCTTGAAGAAGTTGACATGTTTTACCACAGGATGGCTCCATGCCTCAGTTTGATGTTTCTAACATGCAAAAGAAGCGTATTCCGTTGGTTACAGCATAGCGGTTTCCTTGAAACCTCTGTGTCAAGTGACAGAACTTCCTGTCATTTCTTCTGTGATTAATTAGTGATCCCTGATATTCCATACATAATTTTGTCATTTTCCTAGTCTAATGTTAGATGTATACTCACATATTAAACAATTCAGATGGATTCTAAAACCATTTTTTTTTCTTGGTACATCTTTCAGTGTCCTCTTCTGCAAACATAGATGGAGGAAGTAGTTTATCTTGTGGACTAAAAGGGTCTTTCAAGAAAGGTGGTGAGGGACTTTTTGCAAGGGCATGTAGTGACAGGACAAGGGAAATGGCTTTAGGCTAAAAGAGGGCAGGTTTAGGTTAGATATTAGGAAGAAATTCTTGACCGTGAAAGTGGTGAGACACTGGAACAGTTTGGGGCATCCGTAACTTCTCTGGGCATTCTTGGAAGTGTTCAAGGCCAGACTGCATGGGGTTTTCAGCAACCTGGTCTCATGAAAGGTGTCCCTGCCCATGGCAGAGGGGTTGAAACTAAGTGATCTTTAAGGTCACTTCCAGCCCAAACCATTCTGTGATTCCAGAGGTGTACTGAACAAAATGGTTCTTGATTCTGTCATGGCTGTTAGGAACTACCTGTCCCTCCTAATTTCCACTGCAGATTCCCATATATGTGGGGTAAGAAACATGGGATATGTATTTCCAAAGTTGGGGGTGGTTCAGTACAGAAATGTCCTTTAATTTTTGTTGCTGCTTTGAGGGAAGAGGTGGAGATTTGTCTCCTGTTGGTGTTATGTTGTTCTTTTAAATGCTTAAAGGGCACACTTTGGAATTAGCGGTGTAAGATAAGACACTGACATCTGCTGGCAGTTGATACTTGCATTTTCAGCTTGAGAACAGACTGAACCAAATGATCACTTTCACAGTAGATCATATGGTAGTGTAGAGAAGAGAAATACATTTTGATTTGTGTTGGAGTTTTTTGCATTGATTTGATTTTGTTGTTGTTAGCTGATTGGTTTTGTCTTTAAACAAACAAAACACCCACCCTGTTCTGTGCTGGTTACAGTACTGGGCCTCTTCTCAACAATGGTCTGCAGATTCAGTCAAAATGTTCATCTACTTGGTTCCAGTTGTTTTGGGGGAGAGGAGATGATTTGTAGTGCTCTACCCAAATGAAATTGCTGTAATTACAGCATTAATAGAGAAACCAAATATGTTAATCTGCATGCCCTCTGAACCTGTCTTTGCAGAAAGAGCATTTCCTGTGCAAAAATTTTGGACATCCAAATGTCAGCTTTGATACTCTAACTACAACACATGAAATTCTTGAAAGTACAATTTCTGTAGGTTTAATTTAATATTAATCTGAATTGTCATTATAGTTTTAATAGTTACTTTGTGAAGCCTTTATAACCTCAGTGTTTTCTGATACAAGAAGGTCTTTATACTGTGTTTTGTCATCTTGAAGTGGATGAGACTATACAAACTTTTCTTAAATTTGTTGTTGTTTTTTTTTTTTTGCAGTATCTGGAGATGGAGAGTCACTGGTAAGTTTTTGAAAATGCCACAATTGCTCTTTTCCACATCCTTTTTGCCAAGTCACTGTACAGTGCCTATAGGGTTCTTTTATCAAGTACTGTGTATTTTTATTGCTATTTTTACTTCTGACAAAGCTGGGCTTCACCTTGAGAAAATGAAAGATACTGTCAACTTCTCCAAGCAATCCATCGACAGTTCAGTCTTACACGACTTGCTGATCCAAGACATCTCCAGTGGTTGCTGTTGGGAAGGTCACTATTTTCCCTGCCCACTCAGCAGTAGTGTGTGGCTGGTACCTGACTTCTGTAATAATCACTCTGGAGCTTTCTGAACAGTTCTGCAGCGTCAGGTGCCAGAGGCAGCCAAGTCTGTATGAGCTTTTTAATAAAAGGTGCCTCGGCAGGACAGTAACCTGTGTGTAGAAAGTAGGAAGCTTGTACAGAAAATCTAAATTCTGCAAATCTGGATTTAGATTTAGGTTTTATTGTTACAACGTTAAGTATACTGAAAGTACCTGTGACCTGAAGGTTGATGATGACAGTGTGATGTTTTCCCAAACCTGTTACTCTGAAATATTTTCGTCTGCTTCTGTGTAGCACATCACATTTGCAGTAGAAAACTCAAACTGACTTGCCTTCCAGGATGAAGACTCAGAATTCACTTTAGCAGCAGATTTTGAAATTGGACACTTCTTCCGCGAAAGGATAGTCCCTCGTGCTGTGCTGTATTTCACTGGGGAAGCTATAGAGGATGATGATAACGTATGTATGCAATTAGCATTTTGTTTATTAGTCAGCACATAGAGGGAAACATTCTCCTCCTTTTCTGATTAGACTAGTGTGAAGTATTAATTACATGAGAATAACAAAAAAACCCTGAAGAGATTCCTGTTACTTGGGGATAGGAAAGAATCATACAACTTGCTATGAGTTGTTAATCTGCTGCTGGAAGGGGCTTAGTTTCAGTTATAGTGTTTGAATACGCTACACCTATTACTGCAGAAGTTTTTATGCAAATACTAGCAGAGCTAATTAAACCTTGGGTTTGTTTTTCAGTTTGAAGAAGATGAAGAAGGTGAAGAGGAGGTGAGATGCACACTGTATTTTTTATAGATTACTGATTATCTATTCCATTTCAGTGCCAGGAGTAGTTCTATATAGAGCAGAAAACAGCTGTTCATAAATGCTCTTGTGCATGGTACTTCTTTCCAGAAGAGTTCAGCATTTGTGACTTTTAAAATTGTGGCTGGTTTTTCCTTTTCATAAAAGTACTTTCTGCAAGAACATTTATCTGGTTTTTTTTCTAGTATTTTGAAAGCTGTTTTCTGACGTGAATCAAAAATTAAGGACAAACTTTTTTTTCTAGAGTTCTGCGCGATAAATATCTGTTCCTTAGCTGGTAGTGGAATTCAGCTGTCAGCTTTTAATTGTCATAAGCTTGAAGACTGGGTCTTACTAAATGTAAAGTAAAAAAGGGGAACTGTGCAGCTGCTCAGCATAAATATTTTAGGCTGGAATTTCTCATATACTAAGAGCTCTGGTCTGTTTGCAATAGTGTTGTATGAATACAGACATACTGTGAAAGGCTTTGCACAAAACCACTAAATGTTATCACACTTAAATGAACTAATATCCTTAACCTTTTTTGCTTTACTGCTTTTACTGCGCTGTTCTTGCTAATTTGTCAAAGGTACATCTCTGACTATTGTCAGCTTCACCATAGCAGAGTACATCAGAGGTTAGCAAGCTGCTGATCTGATGTGAGCTGGCAGCCTTCAGCGTGCAGTCTTTTTTTTCTCTGTGCTTAGGCTGCTGAGTGACTAAACATTTTCATATTTTTAGTTTTTAAGCTGGGTATTGATAGAAGTGTGTATGTGTATTTTTAATCGGTTTCCAGTGCCAGATGTTATCACTTGGATGTAGTTTTGTGTAAAACTGAGTGCAAAAATCCTGCAAAATCCTGCACAGGAATGCATAGCCTATCCACAGTAATCTAAATAAACAGAGTCTTTAGAGGTAGACTGAAACAAAGAACAAAATCAGGCATATATCCCTACTACTAGAACTAAAATTCCATATAATTTGTTAGGTAGAATTTTAAAAATTGCTGTGAGACTGCAGCAGCAGCTTACATAGGCCATACTGAAACCTTTATGTCATCTTTTAGAGATTTTGCATTTAAAATTTGGAAGGTGCTCAATTCTTTTAAATCAGCGCAATGCTGACATCTGAAACACTCTGGAATACAGTGATAACTTAATTTGCTACTTTGCTTTTTGTCCATTACAAAAAGTTGCACTTTTAACCTGTTTTAATTTCTGTTAGTTTATCTCTATTTTGTCATAGGAGTTGGAGGGGGAAGAGGAGGGAGAAGAGGAGGAAGATGCAGAGAGTGATCCTAAGGTAAGGACTTTTGTGTGCTTAGTCATAACACAGACTATAATCATGAGCAGTGTAGCTAAGGGTATAATAGTTTGTGAAGAGATCAATAAATTATTGAAAAAATCCAAAAACCACCCTAGCTTCTGACTGCAATGTTTTCATTATCTTCAGCACTCAAATTGTTCTTAAAAGAGAAGTTAATGTTTCCATCAGTTGAGAAAATGTAGATTTTGACTTCCAACCTGCGCTAAGATAATTTCCAAGCTGTGTGCCTTTGCTTCTTAATGGCATCTCTGTGTAATGCTGATATATAGTTTTCCTTTAGAAAGGTCAGATACAAATGTTCTTTGGCTGGACTTCAAGTTAGAATTAGTCTGACAAATCTCAACTAGCTTGTTTGTTTATTTTCTTTTCCTTAGAATTGTTCTTTATCCTTGTCCTGATGGCTGCAGGTTAGACTCTACATGTCTGTACTTGGTTAGAAATCAAAAAAAAAGTCAGTTCTCAACTTTGAATTTTAAACTTTATGATACCTGGCTTAAAATTCAGCCTTGAGGGTTAGTGTTCCTTCTGATAGGTATTTTTCAGTTCTTCAGTCATGGTAAATGCTTACGTTTAGTGAAGCTGGGACAGTGATGACAGACTTGTGTTCATTTAGTTCTTAAAACATCAACTTTGAATTTTTTATAAAGACAGATGAAAAAGTGAAAGACGTGCAAAACTGCTTGATCTTTGGATGAAAGTCTTAACAGCAGCTTAACATGTCACTCTTCTGGTATAGTTTTATACATCATTGTATCATTAGTAAATGGTTTTTGTCACTATCAAGAATCAAGTTTGTTTTTCTTTAATGAGAAATTCTGTATACTAAAGAAAGTCTATTGTGTACAAAGATCAAACAGGGTTAGATTGCCAAAAATGAGCATTCTGACTCTGCTCTGTAGGGTCAAGATGCAGTGGTGTACCTGTAATGGGGAAAAGTCAGACAGCTGAGAAACAATGTTACTTCACAAACATATGTTGATGTAGAACTATCAAATATCCTTCTAGAGGATTTGGTATTCTGTAAGGAAAAAAGCTTAAGTTATCTTGGAAGGTTATGGTTGTTGCCTCCTGTATTATTTTGTACATTTCACTTTTCATCCATGCTGACAGTTCCTTTCAATTTTTTCCCATTTAGGTGTAATATAAGTCTGTTTATCATTCATACATTTCTAGGTAAGGTGGAATTCCATTCATACCTAACTTCCAAGAGTCCCATTTGTAGTCATGCAATGTGGTTTGTTTTCTAGGGTTTTCTGTTTTGTTTTGGTTTTTTTTCTTGTATGGGGAAAAGAAATGGGGGAATGGTGACTTCAGAGTTCAGGTTTTACTAGTAAAAAATAGAAAGAAATGGGTGTAGAGATAAGTACCTTTAAGTCATATAATTAAAGTAGATTTTTCAGAATGACTCTCTGCCTTCCTGGCACACTTTTTGCTTTGCCTTTGTAGCAATCAAACTGTATTTCATATACACATGATAAAAGATACTGAGACTTGTCAGCCTTCATTTTTCCTTGTTTCTGGTTTGATGTTGCATCTCTTTACTGTTTCTAATGCACTTGCAAATCATTTCTTAAATATCTTCTCTGCTCTTCTTAAACTCTTGTAAGTCATCAGCTTACTTAGTATGCCTTTTCCAGCATCTTATTTATGCTGCCTGACAAAGGCAGGCAGTCACTCTTAGAAGCCTTTTCTTGATCTCTCATGATTCTGCACAGGTATTGTTCTTCTGCTCATGTGTCTCTTTATTTAAAAGAAGAAAGAAAAAGTTCCTTCTGTTGTATACTGTCATCTTTCCCCTTTCATCCTATTCCTCACAGAGAACAATGCCTGCAACACCCTCCATACTTCTCCCCCCAATCAACCCCATGTTTTAGGCTTGTGTATTTTTATCTTAATTATTTAGAAGAAGCTGTAATCCTTCCAGCTCGTTCCCTCTGCATAGATAATGCCCTTCTTTGCCTTTGTAGAACTCAAAATGGAGCTGTGCTTCTGTGTTGGTTTTTAGTGCCTCAGCGTATGTGCGCTGGTGGTTCACCTGCAGGAGTAGAACATCTGTTTGTCAGAGTGGCTTGTCTGTTGTCCTGCTGCAGTCTGTTACACAGCTGTGTTCCCTCCCTACAGTTAAAAATTGTCAGCCACTGGCTCCAGTTTTTCAAGTCAACTTGGAATTCTTTGGTCTTTTGACACTCATACCCCAGTCCTGTTTTCCATTCTTTCTCCTGCTCATGCCATTTTCTGGTTCTGTTTCTCCTTGTTCCTTGCCTTTCTTTGCCTTTTAGTTCCCACCCCCTGCTTTTCTTATCTAGAAATTTTTCTTCTTCATGTACACAAAAATAATTGGTCTGTTTTCCTTTCAAATCCAGTTTCTCCTTTTCAGTCATTTCCATATTACCTCCTCCTTTATTGTTGTAGTATATTTGCTGCATGTCAACACTTTCTGCTTTGTTAACCTTTCCTCCTTCCTTCCTGTGAGTTTTAAGTACATTTGAGTTGTTCAGATACAACCAGATCATTATCATCTCTTACACAGAGCACTTGTGCCATATATAAGTTGTGACTCTGGAAGACTGAGCAGTCAGATGATTGGAAGTAGCTTCAGAAGATGCTACAAAACTGGATAACGTAGCTGGTTTTGTCCAGCGCATTTTTCTATGTGCTTGCATTATTTCACCTTACTGAGGCTGTGCTTGAATTGAGAAATAGCTGACAGGGTAATGCAGAGTGCTGGTTTGAATCACGAGCTACAGAGCTGCTCTGTGTGTGTGAGACTGCGTGGGCTTCAAGGCGCTTTGTCTTCTGAGTTACAGTGGCAGGACCTGCCAGCAGCAAATTCATTTCCAGAAGCAGTTGTGGAAGGAGACAGTTTGGGTTAGGGTCAGGGTTGCTTACGTAACTCCAGCTAGCTCTGTGTTCACATTGATATCCTTGCTTTTTCTCATTCAGTAACATGGAATAAGAAATCAACAAAGATAAGATTCAGCTTTAGGTCCCATAATTGGACTAATTCATTGGAGATGTTTCAGAAAGGCTTTCTACCTTCTCCACTGGAAAGGACATCAGATTTAGTGCCTGCTGCCTGCCTTGATACCACTGTTGGCAGCAGACTTCTTGGGGAGTCAGATGAGATCTTGATGATTTGCCTCTTCCTGCATAGCTACCTTAGCAGATGGGAAGCTTCCCAAAAAGTGAATCGGAAAAGTAAGGAGATAAAGACTTGATTGCTCTTTGAATCACCTAGGAATGTAACTTGCCTAGTGTGTTTAAACACTGAAGACTAATAGAAATTCCGTGTTTCCTTCAGTAGGATCTGTTTTGAAAAAACAAAGTTGCTAAAATAAATGGCATGGAAATTTTGGGCTTATGTCCCCATCCTCTAGGACACCAGTTTAACTGGATGGGTGAACATGGTGGGGTTTGTGTAGGAAAGTCGTGAAAGCAGTATTAACTTAGACCTGTTTTTCTTCTCTGTTTTAGCCCTACATTCTTGTGAATTTTAGGTGAAATTTTTAATTCCGAGCAAGTGATGCAATAAATGAGTGGCAGTAATAAAAGTCTTTATATTGATCTTTGTTAACAAAAGAGAAAAAATAGGTGAGAGTCTCACTCAGCTTGTTCATCTCCATGAACTGGAGTCAACGGCCCAGAGTAGCTTAAATTCCTTGCACAGAATAAGTAAATATTAAAAATTTTAAAGATATAAAAATTTAAAAATTCTGCCAGTTTTAAGATGAACTTAAGTCTGCTTATGGTTACTCTAGAGAATCTGTTTACAACAAGAGGAATTCCTGTCTCTGTAGCCCTGGTAGTGATCTTGAGTACCTGTGTTTACTGCTAAATTTATTTTAAAATAAGATGCAATTCCTCCTTATCTTTGCCAGTTCAAGTCTCTCTGGTCTTTATTGCCTGGCCAATGCACTTCACTACCTTTCTAAGATACCATGGGAAGTTAATTTTGGGAAATAGAGCATGAATGGAAATCGTGCCAGGATGGGGTGATAAATGGCACAGGAGCTAAGGCAGATCACTGGTGGTTGGCTTGACCCAGTGTCACCCAGCCTGGACTCTGCAGGAAGAGCAGGCTCGGGCTTTAAAGCCCAGCCTGAGGGAGTGTGGGTGTCTGCTCTCCGTCACACTCACAGCTTGGGCTCTTACCCTGATCTTAGCGGAGCAGCGGAGGCCAGAGATGAGTTTCAGTGTGCATGTGCCTGCTGGAGCAGCTGTAACTGGAAGGGCATTGTGGTCTCTTGGTGCTGGTGTCCTCTGGGATTAGGCTGGGAGATGCTTTGCATGAGGCTGAGGGGAGCTCACGTGCTGGCTTCCTCAGCAAGGGCAGTGCTGTGTGTTAAAGTGGTGGGAGAACATGGATTATGTTGGAGTCTGGATCTGAAATACTGCCTTGATACTTAGGGCCTGTTTAAACATTTTGTATATATGGCCAACACAGATACACCCTCAAGTGTAAGCTAAAAATAGCATAAAATAGCAGTATTTGTCTCAAGATCCTCCAACAACTGACTCAGATCCGGGAACCCCTCAAACTGTATTTATTTTTTTTTGTCTGAGAGCAGTGATCAACACTGAAAGGTCCTTAAAAAGGAACTTTGTGATCTCTGTGACTCAGTTTTTACAGGATAAACAAATACATGCAATAAATATTATTTGTTTGCAGAAATAAAGAAAAGATAATGACATTTATTAGAAAATATAAGTGTTTTGGTTGATCATTAAAATTTGGAAATGGTTGCAGTGGTCAACCTAAGTATGTCTTGATCTAAATATAAAGGTGACTAGGAAGGAAGGAAGGAGATGGAAAGATTTTTAAGTACATCTTAAGCAGCAGGTTTGTTATTTTATCATGGCTCTTATCCAGAATGCAAGGAGGAGAGGAAGTCTACAGACTACTCTGGCCATGTTCAAATCTCAAGCAGTTAAAAGAAAAATACAAACCTTTAGAAAACTTCTGATAAAAATGCTGCTGGTTTTTGCCTGCCCTTCAATAAAAAGGAATAGTATGCAATGTACTACCAGTGGCAGTTAAATTTTAAGAGCAAGAATGCTAATTTTGTGTTCTGTGTAAACATAGCCCTTTTCCTGTATCTAGTCCCTGATCAGTGCACTTTAATTCACATTAGTGTTACTTGGAACTTCAGGCAGATGAGAGAGAACAAAGTTAAAGTTAGCCAGATGTGCTGGGTGAGGAATACCACAAGGAAGAAGTCTGAAAGGTCTCAGACACATCTCTGCATTTGGCACTAATCCTGAATTTCAGTGGGAGTGATAGTGACCACTCTAACCCTAAAGCAGTTTAGGTGAGGAAAAGAAAAATAGCCTGGATTTAGTGCAAGATTATCAAGGGCAAAACTTCATGATAAGGAAGTTTCAATTAGTTCCTCGCTAGAGGCAAAATGCTTCAGTTGTCTTAGCTCTTGGTTACTTGATGTATATTGAACTTGGCATGGGTACATATTTTATAACACATAAACCTCTTCTTTAGGATAGTAACTAAGAAACGTTTTACTGTGCATCAGTGATGTTCAGGGTGTCATGTTTTATACCTATATTTTTATTTACTAGACTGCAGCAGGTTTCTGTGGCTGCTGTTTGTGTATAATGAACTGTATTAAGAATGGTAAGGGGAGAAGCAAAGTGGAAATGCACTGAATAAATTCTCCTGCTTTCTAATAATGCTGTTTTACAGTGGAAGAAAAGCAAGAAGTGCACTGTTAACCTGAAGTTCTTAGCTGTTTGAGTACTTGTTCTCATTCCCAAATACACTTCCTTTTGCCAAAGGGGAAGTTGTTTTACTACCTAATGAAGGTGTTTCTACTTTTACATATTCAGATTAACATATGGACTTCTTGCCCAGTGTTACATTGTTGAATAGTTACCTGCTGGTGATGCAGAACCTAGAAGAAATCAACACATTAATTACATTTTTATCACCTTAGCAGAAAGGGCAAAGCTCCTAAGGAAAAACTCAGACGTGCTGCCGAATAAGCAGCCTGCCTTCCTCCCTCCTCAGAGCTGGAGGAGGTGGCAGTTTCTTGTTAAAATTGTTTAATAGGGCTGGAAGTCAAATAGAGCCTCTGGTTGGGGGAGTAGGTGGTGATTTGCTTTCTTGTTTGTGTGAACCTTGGTGTACAGGATGCAGTGTTAACAGCACAGAAGTAGATTAAAAAGTATGGGGTACCAGGCAGCTGGGGGCAAGGGGAAACCCAATAAATGTGGTGACTGTTGGACCTTCATGATGTAGCTTGAGTTTGCATGTAGCATTTTTGTACATGCTGATGATACCTAGTTAATTCAGAACTGCATAGCCACTTTATTATTTGTTGAAGCGTTTTCTGTTATGCCAATTTGATTTTTAACTGTTTATTTTCTCTCTTTCCTTTTATACAGAAAGAGTCCAGCCAACCTGCTGAATGCAAACAACAGTAATAAGGAAATACCACTTGGAAGTGATATTGGAACAACTTGTAACAAATAGTTGGATACCTGGCCTGCAGTTCAGGATATTCTATCGCTGCAGCACAATCTTATTAACAATGCTTAAAATTAATTTGTTTTAAAATGCATGATTTTCACTAACTTTATTGCTTAACATGTACAGTGGCAACTTCAATGCATTTGGGAAATATGAGGTTTAAATAAAGCACACTCTACAGCCGTTGGTACACTGTAGCTAAGTATGTCAATAGGCCTTTAGAGCCTTTTGCCCTATGCATAGGGGAATAGTCCAGACTACCATTAGGATTATCCATTTTCTTGTTCAACACTGAAAATCATGGAATAGCAATGTGCTGAGAAGCTGAAGTAAATGGATTACATGTATGGTAGCTGAAACAGATAGAGCAATATGACTTTTTTGCTAGTCCCTTCCCCCCTTTTTTAATGTTTCTCGCAACCTACAAATTGAACTAGTGCTTGAGCAGCTTTAAATGTCATATTTATTATCTCAGTACAACCAGTTGAGTTGAAGTAATTTTACTTCATTGAAGAGGGTGTCATATTTGAGACTTAGTTGTTCATCTTACTATTTATTTATTCATGTTTGTAAGTACTTTGACAGAATTAGTGCTTTTTAATAGTTTTTAATATACTTGAAAAATCTTCTTCCTCTTTTGCATACAATATGGGTACTTGTAAAAACAGTTAATTCAAAGTGGTCTCAATGCAGTAGTCTAGACAGAAGAAACAAACTTGCATCAAAATGACAACTCTTCTGGATGAAGATCAAAATGCAAAGGCCAAACTGTTGCTGTTGGTGGAAGTGGGTTGCAGCCAAAGAACCAGACAATTTCCAGTAGTCTTATTGCTTAGTGTCCAGCATGAAAGGACCTTTCACTATGAACACAGAAATTTATCAAAATGAATCAGTTCAATAAATCTGAAGTTTGGGTGTCTTACTTGCAACACTGAAATTATTCCATTCCACAATTTGTTTTATTTAAATTTCTGAAGTCTTCAAAACTACCTTTTGTTGTTGTGTGGCACTTAAGGTACACGTTTCTAGTTTCAGCATCCATTGCCAACCTCTGGCAGCAGTTGAATAGCAGCTGTATCAACACTGTGACCAGGCATGTAGAGTGCTCCAGCCTTACCTTACACATTTGTAACTTAATACGGTGTTTTCAATTTGTACAGAATAGATAGAATATTCTATTAAAGTTGTGAAACATGATTGGTGGTGCCTGTCTGGTCCCTAATGCTTCCTAGGAGAAATGAGCATCCTGTCGTGAGTGGTGGAGTGTTAAATACAGCACATTCCAGCTGTTTGGCCATACAGCTCCTGGCTCAACATCTGCCTTTGCCAAAAGCCAAAACAGAAGCCCTTGTAAATACTGCAGTGCACAGTTCTTTGATGTAAATGAGAACAAACTTGCTCAGTTTGCAAGCAAACAGTCCTGAATCTCTTGTAGGAGTTGGGGTTTTTAGGGAGGCAGCGTCATTACAAGATTCCGCGTGGTCCATGCACTTTGGTCATGGACTGAATGAGGTGCTGGGGGACAAACTGGTTTATGAATGTCAAGGTACTCCCCATCTGACCTCGCAGTCAGAAAATGTAACACTAATGTTCAGGTGCCATAGTGTTAAGGCAGGAATGAGGAAAGAACACAGGAACAGGGATAGGTTCTGGGCCGTACTTACAAACCAGATCTTGTAGCCTGCCAGTCTGGCTGCAGTGCGCTGTGGCAGGCATGGGGAGCAGTGTGCAGGCATGTCTGACAGGGCAGCAGGAACGAATGGGGCTTGCCCATGTGCAGGCTGGCTCAGTGCCAGGAACATCAAATAGATTTGACCTGGTTTGTTTCTCTGTATGTTGGAAGAAACTGAATAGTTCCTCATCCTCAAGCAGTACTTTCCACTACATGGTTAAACGGGAGTCCTGCTACCTGGAGATAAACATCTGCAAATTAGCACACCAAAGTAATTTATGTGCATGAATCCTGAAAGGCTGACTTTAATTTTGAGAAAACGGGAAATTCCAGAACATGGGGAGCAAATGTGCCAGCATCTAGAGAGCCAAATGAGATGGGTGGGTAATGAAGCTGCCTAGCAAGATGTTCATCCTAGAGAAAGCGATGGGAAAGCTGAGCTGGGATTCGTTCAAGCAGAGTTAATGCCCGTTGACACAGCCTAACAGAAAACAGATCTTGTCAAAACCCAGCCGTGCTCTTCCCATTGCAGATCTCACTGATAATGGCAGAGATGAGCAATTCTTAGACTTCTCTGTTTTCACTTACAGAGTTTGTCTACAGGAATCGAACTGGTACTGTACAGCTCATTCCTCTAACAGAAAAGAGTATGAAGAAGTGGTGAGGTGGTCGGCAGAATGTTACGGCCAGATAAATCCAGGCTGGGTGGTAAATACAGGGAGTGTGGGTGTGCAAAAAACCACAAATTACTGTTTGAATGGAAACTTTTTTTTAAAATACTGGTGTGTTTTGAAGACTGGGCCTAGAGACAAATAAATGAATGCCCTACGCAAAGCTGGCGGGAATTTTTAAAAATGGTGAGGTGATAGCAAAAATTGTATGTGCATCCATGTCTGATTGCCATCTCAGCACCCTGATAAAAGCGCTGAAGTTTAGTCTGGGGGAACACGCTTCGGTGATGCAGTCTTCATGTTGGTGGCTTCTCATTTAAGGGAGGAAAAAACTCCAGTTCTGGGCCTGAAAGTTGAAGCAACTGGAAGCACTCCAAGAGAAATTCATCTGGCATGTCACCTGCTCGGGATGCAGTGTGATTAACAGCCTCTCAGCGCCTGGGTTGTCTAGGAAGAGAGTCTTGGAGGTGCTACCCTGCTGCCCTGTCTGATACAGGAACAGATGGCAAATACTCTGCTGCCAGCTGAAACTCGGGGACAGCCTGTGGTTTCTCAGGAGCCCAGCACAGCATCAGGGTACGTCTCTGGAAGTTCTGTATTTGAGATAACAGAGCTTTCGGTTCAATTTCAGTATGTTCAGTTATTTGGGGTTTGCTATCTGGTTAAGATTTGTGGTACCTGGAAAAATTACGATGGTCTCTTGTGTGTTTCCACTCTCCTCATTAAACAAGCTTTTCCTGTTTTAAAATAAAGGCGACTCGTAATAAATTCACGCTCAGTTAAATGCTGCCTTGCCGGCAGTTCCTCAAGCAAATGAGGTCTCGCTGGGAAGCCAGCTCAGCACAGCACAGTCCGGAGGAGCCCCACGCTGCACAGGGACACGTAAGAAGAGGTCAGACTAGTTCAGCACGAGAAAATCGCTTGCTCCCTGCGAGCTTGGCAATGCAGAGGTGAGTTCAAGATGTGAGACGTGGCCCAGCTGCCTGACGTTGCATTGAGGTAGCATCACATTATGAACTTGTGCTTGAAATGTGCACCTTCTTCAGAAGCAGCTTTGCTCCAGCCCTGTTGGAAACAATTCTAGCTCAGGAAACATCCTTTCCGATTGAGCCGACAGGAAAGATGCAGAGGGACTATTTCTAGGACATACAGTCACAGGACAAGCGGGCTGCAAACTGAAAGACAGCAGGTTTAGATCAGGTATTAGGCAGAAATTCTTTATTATGAGGGTAGTGTGGCACTGGAACTGGTTGCCCAGAGAAACTGTGGATGTCCCATCCCTGGCAGTGTTCAAGGCCAGGTTGGATGGGGCTCTGGGCAACCTGGTCTAATGAGAGGGGGCCTTGATCACGACAGAGGGTTGCAACAAGATGATCTTTAAGGTCCCTTCCCACCCAAGCCATTCTGAGTCTAGGGCAAATGGTAACACATGAAAAAAATAGAGTGCTGCATTCATGCTTCTTTATCCTCTGCCTCTTCCCAAGGATAAACCTGTGTTATTCCCCAAATATAGTCCACGGGGAATAGATTTTTTGTCAATATCTGTTCATGACTCCTCCCCTGGAGTTTAAGTCCTCACAGTTTTTACCTTTGCTGTCCATGTTTTTCACTACAAATCGGTGTGCAAACAGCTCTGTTGCAGTAGCTGTGACCTGTGCATGAAGAACCTTCATCCTCCCTTTCCCAAATGGTTTATAGTCATCACACTAATAGCAGGAAGATTTTTTTTTTTTCCATTTGCTCATATTGCTGCCCTAAATACCACCAGCCTCTCACAGGCCAGGGCCATGAATCCTAAACAATAGATGCCCTAAGTCACTCTGGTTTGACAAGCATCCAAGAAAAAGAAAAGGGAAAAAAATATTTTAAAAAAATCCAAGCCTGTGTGCTGTTAATGAGGCATCATGTGAATGAAGACTGAGCAGTTTGTCAAGTGCCCGCTTTTGTTTCCAGACTGGCTTTCCTCTCTGCTTGTTCACCTCGCCATTACACAAGCGAAAACGCTCGCTCCACCCAGCAGCGCTCGCCTCTTGCACAAGCTGCCTTACCCTCCGGATTTTACCGTGGGAATTTGGACACCGTGTGGGGATGCCAGAGCAGGTTAATACAACCCAGTGAGCCTGTGCTGCAGTTGCCAGCTCTGCTCCACGCAGCCTCCTGGCTTCTGTGAGCCTTCCTGGTGTCAGTCCCCCACCGCAAAAAAGATCCCTCCCAGCAAAGTTTCCTTTCCCAAAAAAGCAATGTCAGCGGTGCTGTGGCCTCTCGCTCGCCCCCGCCTCCCTGCTTGCCCCCAGCATCTGCAAGGTGGACATAACCCAGACTAGACCCATCTCAGCTTGAGGAAAAGGGCTGAACAGAAGGGAAACAGTAGGGAAAGGAATTTACTCATTACTCATCATGACCTAAAGGGTGAAACAAAAAAAAAAAAAAAAAATTGCCCTTGTTTGGGGCAGAAACAAAAGGGCATAGGATGGTCTGGTCTGTCACTGATGCAAGTTTTTGCACTGCACAAATATTCCTTGTGAGCTGCTAAATTGATCTTTTTATAAAGTAAATTCACTCTGGTTTTTGAGTCCACCTTTTAGGGATAAAGGAGAACTGGCTTAGGTGTTTATAGCATCAATGTCTTTCTGATCAACTCTGTTAAGGTCACATTTAGAAAGAGGTTGGGAATTTTTTTTCTCCTTTTTTTAATACTGGGTTTTTTTTATTTCACCCAGTTATCTGGTCTTCCTTCTTCCTTTTCATGCTCCTGACTTAAGGCACATTCTAAAGTCTTTGATTTGCCTGAACAGAAAGAGCATGACAGAATGAAGGCTGAGTGAAAAATGAGTATTGGAGCTCCCACCAAAGCCAACTGCTGAAGTCGGTGATGGGATATAACTTGTTAGGGGAGTTATAGCACTTGCTGTAGAGGTCATGTAGAGCTCCTGCACACAAGTGAATAGTTCAAGGCGTTTTGATGCAGAGAAAAAACAATTAAGATATAACTGCTGCTGACATTCCCCTGAGCTGTTTCATCTCTTACCGCTTCAAAAAAGCAGGGAAAAACAAATTATGTACTTTCAATCTGAGATTTATATAGGCTGAATTGTTGCTTAGCCTATGAAAAGATCAAAAAGGAGATCTTTGAAGACAGATTGACTACAAAGAACACTGGACTGTTATTACACAAAAAAAAAAAAAAAAAAAGGTTAATAAGCACAGTTCAGGTCAAAACGTAGGCAAGTGCGTGTGTGCAATAAAGCGTTTGCAAGGGCTGCTTGCTCAGGCGTTTCAAAGCCGGGCAGCACGAGGGAAAATCACGGAGCCAGCATCTGGAGCAGCAGCACCGCAGCATTCCACGTGTGTTCCACTCTGCACGCGGAGGCTTGGTGCAGCTGCTTTGGCTGGGAGCTCCTGTGGTCACAGAGATGGCTTGGCTGGCGTGGGCATCTCCTGGCCAAGGAGAAGAGGGGACAGAGCCCTCGTTCCCTCCACCCCCGGCTTCATCTCGTGCCTACTGGGGAGCAGGTGTTTCCATCCCTTTCCCCCAGGGAGGCCGAAGAGGCTGCAAATAAATACCCTGGGACTCGACCCTGGGGAACTGATTGCTGCTATGGCTGGGGACAGCAAACGAGCAGCATTCTGAACATTCACGCCACCTCGCAGCGGGAGGTCAGCACTCTTCCCAAATCCGAGCAGGAATGGGGATCACCTGTGTGGGTGCTGCTGGAGCTGGCAAAGGGCCAGCCATGAGTTTGCAGCATCCCTGGGAGAT
This sequence comes from Callaeas wilsoni, assembly GCA_013398955.1. Lineage (NCBI taxonomy): Eukaryota > Metazoa > Chordata > Aves > Passeriformes > Callaeidae > Callaeas > Callaeas wilsoni. The sequence goes on from VWPU01011797.1 coordinate 33,376, forward strand.
GGAGACCAAAATACAGAGCTGCAGCAGTCATCCAGCTCCAGCAAGCCCCTGGCACAGCCTGGCACAAGGAATGCTGCTCCCCAGTCTTGTTCTCCGCCCCTCATCCCCCCGAGCATCCTTCCTCCACACCTGGCCTCATCTGCGGGCGCAGGGCAGGAGGAGGCAGAGGAAGGAGAGGAGGCAGCCCGGCCTCCCTTTCCCACCGCGATGTGCGGCAGCCTCTCCCAGCACCCAGCCCGACCAGTACGCGGGGTTTGCTGGGCGCGAGGCACCATCTCACTGCGGCTCCGATTTCAAAGCCAGCCCTGATGAAGACGTTGGGGGAAGGCAGAGCAAACAGACACCGTAATTGCGGTGTGCGCTTTCTCATCTCCGCGGCAAGTTGCAAAATGTGCCGCCTCCTCCCTTGTCAGCCGGGCTTTAATTGGCTTTAATGAAGAGGCAATTACATGATTTCAATTTTTAATTAAAGGGGGTGTTGGTGCAGGGGAGGGGAGGGGAGGACCGACCCCCTTCGAGCTTGTCAGTGGCACAATGGGAGATCTCTGGGTATGGTGTGCAGTAGGGTTTTCGGGGGCTCCTCCCTCATCCCCCTGGGCTGGGAGGGCTTCATGGGGGCTCTGGGCTGACTGGCAGGAGCAGATGGAAGCCAGATGCCTCCCAGCAACGCTGCTGGCAATTGTAAATCTTGCCCCGGCACCCCCAGGCAATCTGTATATCAAATCAGCTTTTTTACTTTTTCTTTTTTTTTTGTCAGAGCCAGCAGATCAAAGGGGCAGCAAATAGCTTAAAACAAAAAAAACCTCCAAACCCAAAAAGCCCTCCGAAGCCAAACCAAGCCCTCCCCACACACTACACCAGCCAGAAACGCCTCCTGGGTGCTTGTTGGCAGAAGGAGCTGCTGGGGTGGGATGAGTATCTGAAAGCTAAAGCAGAGCCACAATTGACAGCTGATTTATTTTATTTTATTTTATTTTATTTTATTTTATTTTAATTAATGCTGAGCAGTAGGCAGCTGCCCTGGGATAGAAACACCTTCCCTATTGACCCCACACAGTGAGCACCAAGGTGGGACTGACCCACCCAGCTCAAGCGTTCATTTTTCCTGTAGACACCACCTTGTCTGTCTGTCCTGAAGCATGACTGGAGAGGGAAAAATGGGGGCACGTGGTAGAAATCTCCCTTAGGAAGCAGTGATAATTGCAGGGCCCAAGCTGCCGGCTGAGTCTCTCTGTTTTATTGCTCTCCGTGGCAGCCGGGAAGTTGGCGCTTTGGCCTTGACTTGGTTCCATGTTCTGGGATGTCCTTCCTCATCGCGTTTCAATAAAACATAATCGCTTTACGACTTCCTCTTGACAGAGATAAAACTTCATTAAGAAAAAAAGCCGGTGGCTCTGCGGCTGCACTTTGCCTTTGGTGCTCCTTCTGCCCCAGCTGCCGCTGCCGGGCTTGCCCTTGGCTTGTAGTGCCAGGTGGCCCCGGGACCACCGAGCTGCTGGCCGGGCATGGCCGGGATGCCCAAGGCCATCGGTGCCCACAGAGCAGCGGCTGCGGGCAGGAAGGTGCCCAGGCCGGCACTATGGCCAGTGCCACTTCTCAGAGTGCGACTCCAGGGAGGGCAAGAGCAAAGGAAAAGAGAAGAAAAGGTAAAGAGGGCAAGGTGCAAGGTCCTTGTGAGCAACGATCAGTTCACCTGCTCGGCAAATATAGCTGGAGCTGGCTGGCGGCGGCTGCGTGGGCAGGCTGAGTCACCCCTCTGCAGGCCAGCTGCCCCAGCCCTGCACCAGATGGGAGAACAAGGTCGCCTTTGACCAGGGAGAAGTGAAACCTGCCTTTTTAAACACCCGTGTGGGAGCTGGGACAGTCAGCACTGAGCCAGCAGCCTCCTCCCTTTGAAGGTCAGGGCTGAGATTCCGCTGCAGGCTCCCTGCCAGCCCCCTCCAAGCACAAACCTCCTCCCTGCCTTCCCACTTCCTTTGCCCTGGGGTCCCAGATGCTCGACAAAAGCTCATCGCCCTCGCTGCCTGCAGCAGTCATCGATCACCGCCTGGTTTGTGGAGGGGACTGTTCTACAGTGACCCACAACCTGTTATCTCCCAGAGAAATGCAGTCTGCTCCCACAGGGACAGCTGCTTCTGCATCCCAGTACCCAGCTTTCTCACGAGATGAAGGCCTTTTCCCCCTTTCTTCCCTCATTACTGCTGGATGACAAATCACTTGATCCAAGATGACAGGCAGCAACTGCTTGTGGAGAACGAAAATAAAGCTGCCTTCCTGCAGTTCAGGCTGGAGAACAGGGTGCTGTGTGCCAGCAGTGCTGAGCAGCTGCCCTTCCCTCGGGACAGCCTCATCCTCATCCTCATCCTCGTCCTCGTCCTCGTCCTCGTCCTCATCCTCATCCGTGAGCAGCCTTCACCGTTCCAGCCTGGCTTCACACCATGAGAGGAGCAGCAGAAGCAGCGAGTGAGGCACCAAGGGACGATAAGTGGTGGAATGGTGGTGGCTAAAGGGCATTTCTGGGTGCAGGTGTGGTTGTGCTTCTCCTGCCCCTGGTCAACACTCAAAGAGTTTTCCCATGGAGGAGGCAACCAGCCCTTGACAGGCAAGCGAAACAGGAGCAGCCATGAGTCACCAAAGATAAAGGTCAAGCTTTTATCAGCCATGGGAGAGGCTGTGGGCCGGGTGTGCTGTGAAGAAATGTGCTCAGAGGTCAGGCAGAGCCAAAAATCCCAGTGCCATGGACACCTCCGCCCAGGGGAACACCCCAGGGGGTGCTGGTTTTCTTCTTCCATTGCCCATTTCCCAGCAGCATCCGGCAGTGATGATGGGTTTCACTGGTGCCATGGGCCAAGTGGCACCGGCAGGGTGGTTAAATGGGTGGTTAAATGATCCGTGGGTGCTGAAGCACCCGCACGGCTCCCACGGAGTGCTTGGCTGTTATGCGTTGCTGGAGTGGCCACAGATAAGTCCTGTTCATGGCAAGAAGAAAGGAGATGAACTCACTGGAATCAAATATTTTTCCTCCCGCTCTCACGTAGCTTCTCACTTCAAAGTCTCCTGAGGAAGGTTAAGGCTGGAGAGGTGCCTGTGGGAGTCCAAAAAGGCTTTTAGAAAGGCCTTGGTAATGAGAGGGGGCTGGCAGTGTCTGTGTCGGAAACTCCAGCCTCATTTTCTGGTATTTTGGCCAAATGTGTGATTTGCTATTTGTGTCCTTTGGTTACCGCTCTTGCAAAGCAGGCACAGTCATGGACATGCATCTCCCTTCTGGGGACAAGTGCCCTGCCTGTGGCCTCTCCGGCCGCTCACAGCCCATGACGGCTTTTGCTGCAGCCACGGATCCCGCAGTTCTGACCAGAGGTTTCCAATTATGGAAAATGTGTCCGGTTCCATGCCTGACTCCTGCTCCAGTAAGGCAGGAAGAATGACTTAGTCATCTTGGCTGCCTGCCAAGCCATTTAACTCATTTTTATCCATTTGGAGGTTATTTCCGGACTCCAAAGGCCAGCGGCACTCCACATTTCGAATGTCCAATAGTCAATAAATGGATTGAGGAAAAAAGGAATTTAAAGTAGTTTATCCCTGCTGTTGCAACCCTGGTTACACAACCTCCAGAGAAACTCAGATAAATCCATCCTGGGTGGTAAATGCCAGTCAGTGCCACCTGTCCTTGGCTGAAGGAAAGGACCCCTCTTCCAACAATTTGGGATTAATTTTGTGATACTTGTCCCAGACAGCTCTCAGTGATTATCCCACAGGAAAGGGGTTTCTGTGTTTTAAGCTATCACACAGTGTTAGAGAGGTCCTGAGTTTTTACATGGCAAGTATCAGATTCCAGATCAATGCAGGTAACTTCCCCACACACATCTGTACCAGACACTGGGATGGAGCCCCACTGAGCTGACAGAAGACGTGCAAAGAGGGAAGTATGGGAGCCAGGTTCCAGGGGGAACTCCTGGGAAGGGGGAAACAAAGCTGCCCCCAATAAAGCAGCAGGATGCCCTTGGCTGAGCATACATCTCTGTCCTGTTCCCCCCTGATCCTATGTGCCATGGCTGCATCCCCCCGGCTCATCATTCCAGGGCTTTAACCTGGGCTGCCCTGCCTCTAGGGAAATCTATTTTTGGCTTGTCCCAGAGTAGCAGAGCCTGGCTAAGGTTACATGCCAAGCACCCTCATTTCCTCCTGCTAACTGCCTCCCTGCTTTATCACAAACTTTCTCACTTCATCTTTTTTTCCGCTCATAAAGGCTGCAGTCACTGGGCTCCCAGACTGCCCTGGGCAGGGCCACCAGGCTCAAACCCATCTCCCAAAACACTGGCTTTTTGCTCCCTGCACAAAACACACAGGGGTTTCTTCAAACCCATTTCTCCCTGCCACCAAATTGTAGTTTCTCTAACAGAGCAGAAAAAAAAAATCCTCAGCTTTTTATGGCTTAGGATTTCCCTTTCACACAGCCAAGCAGCACAGGGATCACCAGGAGGAGAGCAACAGCATCACTGATGCTCGCCCAGCCCCAGCTCTCAGCCTGGTGGGATATGCCCTGAGCTACTCATTGCAAATATTTGCCCAGGTGGGGCCAGGTGTTTGAGCATGAGATGGGCTGAGTAACCGGCAGGAAAGAAGAAAGTTTGACTTTTACATTTTAGCCCCATTGGCAAATATTAACTTGAGAAGCAAGCGGACTTCTGCTGTCCCCCACCTCTCGAGCCACAAGGCAAAGGACAGGTACAGATTGGGAGGCACGTGGAATTTATAAGCACCGACATCCACAGCTCAGGACTGTTGAACTCACCCCAAACCCTTTCATTTGGTGGGAGAAGTGGGGGAACAAATCAGTGACAGGTGAGATCTGGGAAAACCACTCAGAACTGGAAAAATACACATTGCTGATTCCCATTCTTCATTTTATCCCATGTTTTTAGGATTTTTTTTCTCCCCCATGGCTCTCAGATGTCACTGAAGGACCTGGAGCTGATGCCTAGAGAGTATTTTTTTGCATTTTAACCCACCATACGAGACACCTGTTTCCCTCCAGCCTTCCTGAGCACTGCCAGCCAGGCAACAGGGCATCCTCAGCTCCCACTGGCTGCACCAGCAGAGACATGGCCATGAGCAGAGGTTTAGTGGCAGAGCAGCAGGGTAATGACAGCAGGTAAAGATCACAGCAGTGGAAACACTGGTAAGGAGGTAAAAGCCTCAGGAGAGGACAGACAGAAAAAAAATCCTAAACTCTCATCAAACTCCTTCCCTTCACACCAGCCACAGCGCAGTGTTCTGGCTTCAGAAAGAAAAATTGGCAGCCAAAGCACAATGTGAAACACAGTATCAGCTCTACCACCCGGCCTGACACACACATCCCAGCTGACAGGGAGGAAAGGATGCTCTTTCCCCTCCAACTACTTCCCACAGCCTGGCTCTGGCCACTGCTGGGAATGATGCACTGGAGGAGTTTCTTTTTGATGGCTTCCCAGCCCTCCTGGAGACAGGAAACATCCCAAAGCTGGACAGTACCATGACCTTATATTCCCCTCAACTCCCTAAAGTTTGCTGATGTTGTGGTTAGGCAGTCCTGTGATCCTTCTCGGTGTTTACTCTAAAAGTTTATACAGTGTTTAAAAAAAATAGGCGAAATTCAGAATGCGGGGGCAGGAGGATGCGCCAGGCAGGGAGCTCAATCCTGCGCTGTCAGGACATCCAGGTGAGGACATGGGTCACACTGACGCCTGTGTGACACAGGACATCCCGGCTCTTGTCAGCGCTGTACCTGCCACAGTCTCACACACAGATAAAGACCGGACAAAGATGGTTAAAAGCCACTTCCTGGATCTTGGCAGATTTCAAAAGGCCAGGTAATGTGGAGCAGTGACCTTCGGTATGTGATGTCAGCATGTCTCTGCAAGGCTTGGCCCTCCCAATCTCCAGTAAAAGCCCAGCAGGGTAATAAAAAGGCTGGCTGGCAGCAGGCAGGGAATGTCAGGCTGAATGGCATGAGCTGAAACTACCAGGGACTTCCTATGCAAAGAGCTCATCAGTGTCAGCCCAGGCTGAGGTCTCAGACATTTATTACTGCTGCTGAAATATAAAGATATCCCAAATATTTTTCCCAACAGACTTAATACGGGAAGTTGAATGCTTCAGCGGGGGAATGTTCCATCATTTTAAAACTGTGAGCTGTAGCCTAAACCATCTCCTGAGCATAGTGGACATGGGAAAATGTTGACGGCATTCAGAGGGGTCAGTAAATAATAACCTCATAGTTCAGGGCAGCGCTTGGCAAGCCACTGGCTGGGCTTTCCATTCCCTTGGCAGAAGGGGAAGTACTGAGTCACCATGGGTCCCACGGCGGCCAGGCAATGGGGTTCTGTCCTCCTCACTGACATCTCAGGGTATTCACGGATCCCCCACGAGGCTCAGCAAGCTGCTTTGTGACGATGATCCTGAGAGAAGGCCGTATCGAGGTCTACCAGCACCTAAACAGCAGTCCTGGACCAAACCCAGCCTGTGGGGTCAACACCTTCCTCACCTGCATGAAGATGCATCCAAGCTCCTACAAGCTGGGCAAAGCTACACAGGGACCTTGTAGCAACTTTCTACCTGTTGTATTTCTGCCAAATGGGCTTGAAATTGGGCCAAGAGGCTCTAAGATATGTGTATTAGGAGGGGGACCAATAGCTCAAAAGACCAGATAACACAAGACTTCTTTTTCCATTTTTATTTTAATAACCAGACTAAACACCTACACGGTGTCCAAGACTGGGGAACACACTATACACACAGTCATGCACAGGCTGCTGGGAAGAGACAGAGCAAAACAGCCCCTCTTCCCCCAGTTTTTAATCCAAGCACGGAACTGGAGTCCTCCTAAGCAGGTTTGATTTGGCACATTCCCACCCTTATTTGGCTGTCTGCTGCGGAGCACAGCCAAGGACCGGCTGACGGGAAATGACATCTTTTCTTCCCATCCCCTCACAACTGCTCCATGACTGTCTGCAGCAGTTTACAACATGTAATGGTAACACACTGACTCAATGGGATGAGACATTTCAAGCTTCTCAGGAAAAAAGAGTCTTAGTCAGATAAATATTAGTAAATTGAGCTAGCTGGGCTACGTGCTATTGCTGATTAATCCATGGCTTGCGTATGGTACAAAAAAAAAAGAATCTCACAGATTGAGCAAAGATGCTTCCTCTGCTGCCCTTGTTTAAATTAACCGAAAAGCTCCAGCCGTGCTGCGTACCACCTTTTACTGTAACCACTTAACAAACAGCCTTGGTGGCCTTCATCCTCCTGGCTGGGACCTTTCCAAGTGAACTGCCCCTGAGAGAAGAGCTTCTTCACCTGAGCTTGGCCATCTTGGAGCGGCGTACCCAAGCTCCCTCTGCATTCATAGAAAAACCTGAACACCCCCGAGGGAGACTAAGGCCCCTCACAGGGCATCTCTGTTACGGGCAGCTGGCCCTGATTCGCTCCGCGCCCCTCCAGGAGGTCCTGCCCACAAAGGAACTGGCACCCACCAGCTCACCAGTGGAGTTTGGAGGGACCCAATGGCACCAGTTTGTCCCAGGACATTTCTGAAGGAAGAGAATTATAAGGAACTATAACCAAAAGCTTCCCAGAGATACTCTGGAATAGTCTAATTAAAAACAAACAAAAAACCAAACCAAACCAAACCAAAACCCCACAAAAACAACCAAAAAAACCCCCAAACATTTTAAGGAGTATAAAGATGTGAAAAAATTGAATAAAATGGGGAAAACATGAAAAAGCTCTGCTCATCACAGACTTTCCCCAGTAACAACCCACACTTTTACTTTACAGCTATAAAGGGTTTTTTTGAGTACAAGTTTCCTAGGAGACCCAATGGTCACTATACTGAGCTCCAGCTAAAAGTGCCTGTGGATACAGCTACGCCCTAATATAAACATGGAGGGCAGCAATTTACAATGCAAGACCATATGTTTCTCTGTTACTAATCGACTTCAGCTGCCAGAATTACAATGCCAGTCCTGTAAACCAGCTTTTTCCCCTACAGATGTCATGTTGAAATCATTATAATAAAAACAATTTTACAGCCTTCAGTCTCCACTTCCCTCTGCTGCTGAGAAACCTGCATTAATGCCAGCAAAATTAGAGGTCCTTCTCCAGGGACAGACCCCTGGGAGAGGAGATGCATGGCTCCAGGATTACAGAGGGACAATGGGAATAAACCCAGGACAGCTGCAGGAATGCCAGTACCCTGAGATGACTGATAGCTGCAGCAGGAGTTCCTCCATCTTTTGGGAGGGAGATGCAATGCTGGGGCCAGCTGGAAACCTCAGCAGGATAAATGCATGGCTAAATCCCACAAAAAGGTCAGTAGGTCCCCACCTCCGATGGGCAGGTGGGGAGAGCTGCTGTGTAGTTAAATTGAGAAGACCCCCATTTTTTTTTGCATTTTTCCTCACTGTGATCCCTATCCATCCTCATCCTTGACCTTAAAGGAAGGGCTGCTCCTGGCAGCGCCTGCATGGCTGCTGTGCTTTGTTACCATGACTCACGTAGCTAAGGCAACCTGATGTTGCCAGGAGCAGGGTACATGACACCTCATACCCGGAAATGATGATCAAATCCCTCCTCTGGAACAGGCACTCACTTTACAGACACGTGTAATGGCACAGCCATCGATGCAGCCTGGCCATCGTGGCTCAGTGTGGCCATCCCATCCCACACCCATAAAAAAATCCCTATACACAACACACGTGTACAAGCACACCCCCTCAGCGGCCCAATGCTGTTCCCTTCTCCTGGGGGAGGGATGAAGCCACACTTCCATGCCAAACTGCCATGCAGGCTCTTAAAACTGCCCCTAGTAGATTGGAAATTGCTTTGGGGCAAAGCAGAGGGTGGTGCCAGCACCCCTGGCAACTGTGGGAAGAGGGAGATGGTCTTGTGGGACAAGGCTCCTGTGACCGCATGTCAGTCTGCTTCCCATCACCTTCCCATGGTTCACACTCCCCACTGTGTTATTTCCCCCCTCTTTCTAAGAACTGAGACAAATTCCTAAATTTTCAGATTCCTGGAGGTGTCTTGTATTTGGGGGCAGGGAAGGGTCGGTGCCTGATGACTTTATATTAAAGGCAGCTGTAGCAGTTGTGTTTGGGGAGCTCACACACTGTCGAGGCACAGCCACGGTGATGTGCTGGGATGCAAGAAAAAAAATCCCCTCTCTTTCTCTCACTGGTAACACAACTAAACCCAAACTAAAGGGAGTGACAGGTTCCTCCCAGCTGCCAGCCCCCACTTGGACAGAGACAGCAGCAGCACCTGAGCTGCAATCACCCAGAGCTCCCATTAGCTGCAGCTTGGTCATGGCCCTTAATTATCAAAGCTTTCCACTACCTACACGTAGTCACACCACCCTGTGACACTTGTCCCAAGCTTTGGTGCCAGGGTAGGATGCAGGGCTGCATCACGTCTCTTACCCCTCTCCCCAGGTGCTGAGATTAAACCAGCACCCTGCTGCCAGCTCTTCACCTAAGTTACTAACCCTTGTTGTTTCAAAAAACAGGGCAATATAAATATTTTTTCTTTCCTCAGGCGAAACTAACTCTATATACTCGTATCAGCAGTGACCAGCTACTGCAGCATGCACTAGGATTAGGGCTGTGCTACTTACTTGTAAGTAATTGCCGCGTTTCCTGGACCAGATTGCTCTGAGCTCCTTGCAGCTCTCCATTATTTTCTGAGAAATGTTCCTGTAGGAGATCACTCATGACTTGGCTCTGCTGCCCATTTTGGATTCAGTTACAGTCACCTTTGCTTTCTGTCTCAGTAAATTTAAAATTAAATTTTAAAACCTACTTTATGTAATTTCTGGATGGTCACAACGCCAGAGACCTAAAATTATGGTACTTTAATGTACTGGACTTTCTTTTTATTCTTTTATCCACTTAACCAACCCATTACAGGTGAAAAAGTGGAGTCTTCATACAATGGATATATGTTCAAAACTAGAGTCCTTGTTCTGCAAGAACCTACCTTTTTCCACTGTGAGCAATTTTTTCCTTTTTTTTTTCCCCTGGAAGTTTTCTAGTTTGGCCAGCATTAAGGCAAGTTTACTGAGGTGACAGCTGGGGGAGGCTTTGAATATTTCAAAATGATGGATAAATGCACAAGAAAAATCACTCAGATGAAAGCAAAAGAGGAAAGACAGAGACCAAAGTGGTCTGCTGACCCTGCATCTACAGATACAAGTTTCCTTTAAAAGGAAATTCAGGTTCTTTTACTGGAACTTTTGAAGCAAGGTGTGCACAAACATGCCAAGTCCTGCAGCCTTTCCACACCAAGAGCCTTCCTCCAGATGTTCCTTGTAAGCTCCTGACTTGCTGCCTGGTTTTTTTTTTGCTCTGTTTGAAGTGGTGTCCCATTTCCTGCGCACAAAGACCATTCCCTGCTTCATTTTGGGGCCAAATTAAAAATATCCTAATGATTTCTGCTTAACATCCAGCTCTGCTCCTGGTTGGCTCCAGCTCCCTTATTCTTATGAGGCCTTTTGGTCAGAAAGTGGTTTTACAGTGCAGACCAGCATCTGCCCTGAAAATGTAGATGTGCAGCCTAATTGTAAGTCAGTCTGGGCTGTTCTCCTCACTGAAACAAGATAAATCACACTGAAAAGTGAGATACCAGTGTTGGCTCTCAGGGAAAAGCTCACAGATCTTCACATGCCAGGGCACGGCTCCACATATGTTCTGCAGCCTCTCCCCTACCCCACAAGCAGGGATGGCCACCGTGGTCTTCCCAGAGCAATTCCCAGCCCATCCCTCCCGGAAAAGCTCAGCCAAACCATTCCTGGCTCATTCATCAACCCCGGGAGCATCACACAGCCCCCACCTTTTCTCTGACCCTCCCCACAGATGTGCACGCTGCAGTGAATTATCAAAGCGTGGCCCTATGCTCCAGCAGATGAGTGATTTGCAGCGGAAATGGGTTTGGCTCTAGCTCTGATTTATTCCTGGGAAATGGGCTCCTGACCCTGCCGACGTCCCTGGGAACGCTGCCAACCTCTTCAAAGGGGCCAGGCCTTGCTTTGTAAGCTCACCTCTGGGGTTTGGCTTGCAAACAGCTATAGAGGTGTCGGTCGTTCAAGGATGGAGGAGAACAGGGCTCAAAGTCCAAAGGGTGATGCTGCACATGGTACATACCTGAGCAAATACTGCTGGAGAAACAGCGTGAAAAAGTTCATTAAGTACAGCCCTGCCCTTGGCTGCAGCATCAAGGCAATGGCTGGGAAGCTGGATCAGCCCTGTGTCAACTATCGTGAAGGAATGACAAAATGAAAGGTGTCCAAAAGGAAGGGACTGCAGGCTTACACGTGCCTCGTAAATATCACCTCCAGCTGCCGCAGCCTTTACTGACTTCCCCATGGCGCTGGGCACCGGCCAGGCTATAACTGTGGTGCCTTCCCCAGAAGAGGGAGTGGGCTAGGGGAAAGAAAATGGGATAAATCCACTGACTGGAGGGGACAAAAATAAAGGGAAGCAGCGTTAATGCTAAAATGAAGCAGTAGGTTGACCTGAGGAAAGGAGGAAGGAAGGGCTGATGGTGATGATGCAGAGCTGGTGGGATGCAGGGCCTCAGATGAAGCTGGTGGGCTTGGTCAGGCCCTGGCTGAGTCTCTTGGGGTGACCAGGGCCTGGACTCAGATCAGATGCCCATGGGTGATGGCAGAAACCCACCACAGGCTTGGCTCAGACCCCTCTGCTCCAGGTAGAGACGATGCCAGGGCAGACCCAATGCTGTGAAGATGCCCAGATCCAGGCCCCTGGGAACAAAGTGTTGGGAGCATCCTGTACCCCAGTGGAGATCTGAGAAGTGGCAGTAGTGGAGGGGGTGACAGGCCCCCTCAGAGGGGCAAGATGGGGGCTGTCTCAGATCACAGTGGCCCCATCCTCAACATGGCGGGGGTGGCTATCTCTCATAGGCAAAGGAAACATGGATGGAGAGGGGAGTGGGCAGACAGGATGGGGGTCCCCTCATGCGGCGGCCGCTGTGCCCCTGCGCACGGCAGCAGCAGAGACGGGGCCCTCGGGCAGGCATCCCCTGGGGGAGGCACCCCCTCCCCACGGCCGGCCCACCCGTGGCAGCCTCCAGGACCCTGCCCCGTCCCCCGGGGGACGCCCGGCCGCCCCCATCACCGCAGCCCCGCGGCCACGGGCGGCAGCGCTCGGGGAGCGCGGCCCGGGGGGCGGG